>JTDE01004210.1:10383-32803 GCA_014338405.1 Paragonimus skrjabini miyazakii
CCAATCAATCAATGAGGCTGCGGCCGTCGAGCTAAGAACTATACCTACTCCAGGTTGGCCTGTAACAGCGGCTGTGTAGTCACTCGAAGTGTATAACCAGTATCAGGTAGACAATGTGAGTGTTGTTAGTTCCATACGTTGACTACTGTCCTGGATTCTAGTTTCCGAGATACAGCATACATCGATATGCAATGCGTCTAACGTCCGTGCAAGAGCGGCCTGTTGACCTATCTCTTTTAGAGTGCGAACGTTGAAAGCACCTATATTAATTCGCATTCTAGGTCTAAGGAAGGGACGAGGCAAGCATGAGGTTGAATGGCAAGAGACGGAATTTACCGGCTCAGTGTTACTACGGTTAGCTACATCTGTTGTGGGACCTGTGGAGTAACTATCAGAAATGGAGGTCGGGAGGGGCCTGAGCACTAGATTTGATAGAACATTAGGGGAGGGGTCGGCAGTAACGTGTTTTCGTCTATTCACCCTGCTGTATACAGCGGATAGGGCGAGACAGCCGATGCAGTATGGAATTGCTGGTGTTATGATTATTCTTGGTTGTGTGTGGGCTGAGATACTGCAAGGGCGCCCAGACCTAGACAGGAGAACGATAAGGGTTCTCAACCAAAGCCTTCGGCTCAAAAGCCTATACCGCAAGGCAGCGGGTGAGTGGCAGTGTACCGAAACTGCCACATTTTTCGGAAGAAGATGCCAAACTTCTTCTAATCTGCAACCTGGAGTACCAGGAGACTGGTTTGTCAGACCTCTACCAATTGGCCTACCTGGTATGAGTGACTCTATCAGTGTGGCCACACCGTCCAGATTAACCCAACAGTTCATCGAGGTGAGCAAGCCGTCACACCGCGTCAAGGTCCGGTCTCGTTGTGACGGGATGGGATGGATGTGATGGGATATCAAACATTCTTGTAGATCCCATGAATATATCTTCTGTGATTGACTGTGCTTTACTGTAGTGACATAGTTGCCATCTTCCTTGTAATTTCCTCACCATACACTTTGATTCCGTCATCAAAAAGGCTACGTCAAAGATTTCTTCTAGTTGATAACTAGAGTTTTTTTATAAATTATCTGTTGGTAATTGAATGATTTTCGTGTTTACCGCTGGAAGAATCGCTCAGTGCACTATATATTTCAAGGTTCGCCGTTTACTCAAATGAAATCGCTGCTACGCAGCGTTGAATAATCTACTCGGATTTAAGAGGTACTGTTACGTGTGGGAAACAGATAAAACTTGAATGAGATCATTCAACGTTTCGTTCCTCTATATCGACCGTAACAAAGATTTAATAGCGAAAGTTTGTGCCAACGACTATGTTTTTGTTTTGAGGTAAACTCTATGTTACGACAAGCAAAACCGTCGCTGGCTATGATATTTGTCGAAGAAACAGCATGAGCTACCACAGTGAATTTTATCCAAGTACCTCTTACACAATTCCAGATATAAACTTATCAAACATCTAATGAACAGGTTGGAATCAGTAAAAATCATTTACAGTCATAACACTTGCCAGGAAGAGAGCATTGTCGGGCAATCTAAATAATACTTGGCTACTGTACCGCTGGCGGTGATAACAGCCTCCTTATTTTTGGCAACTGATGAGAACTTCAATGTTTAAACGAGGACATAATCTAAGTGAGACGGGTACCAACAGCGCGACTTAACCGATAAAGCTACATCCTGGTGGTAGCATGCGAATCACTTTGGATCTTGAAAAAAGTTATTCTTTCCAGTGGGTTCGACGCTTTTCGTCGCCTTGCAAAATGTAAGCTTTGGAAAAGACTTTGGACACAGTCGCGGTATGCCTTTTCGATTGCTAGCCTACGTTTTTGTTCATCTAAATGACACCCCCACGGGCGGATATATCCACCTCTGCCTTCAGTGACAGGTAAGATGGAGGGCAGTCGAAATGGATTATCAACACTACACTGCCCTCGGGTATTGACGTCACACGTTTCATGTGAACAGACTATCCTGGTCAACTTCAGTTGAGAACAGGTGCAATGCCGCATGAACCTAGGCAGTTACCACCGTCTTCTTTTTTACGTGAATCCCGAAATACGTCATAGGCTCCCGACAATCATCCCGATCTTATAAACTTTGCTGATCGTGGTTTGAACGGAATTTGTGGAATCACTGAGTTGTCTACACTCTATAAAATATTACGAACGTACAGCATTATTTTCTATGACATTTCTCACACGTTTGCTTCCTCTTTCACTTTCCAAGTAAGTGCGAAACACGTATCTTTGTGACCTGCTGAATGACCGGCGACTCAGTGTTTGCTGGTGTCTCCCTAATAAATGGCAACAACTCCGTCAAATTTCGCTGCCACTCTGGAAAGGCTGCCCTCAAGCCTACCGTTATAACAAACATATCCAGCTTGCTTATCTGATCGTGCACAAAAGCAAATATTTGTTACGACGCCATGTCACGTAGTTAAGTTGCTCGAGGCAAGACGCTGAGAAATACAGGCTACATATGCACTAAAAGCGAGTTGGGTATGGACTATCAAAAGCCATGAGGAACGACATTACACACGTCTAATATCGTCAAGTGTTAGTGCTTGATAGCTGCAAAGATTTTGAAAATAACCGTTATGTAAGCTTATTGGAGTCAACAGAATGCCACATACTAACTAGACTACGGGTTCTGTTGACCCTCTGTTTAGCCCAGGTTGTTATTTTTTATTTAGTAATAAGACAGTTAAAAAATAATGAATCCACTAAGGATTCTAATGTGGCTTTGCCGTTTTGACTAAATGCTTACAAACCGAGAAACTATTGTAAGTAATACATGTACATATAAGTTAGTTCTTCTGATTCATTTGAAGAAAAATCAGCGTCTACATTATCGCGCTTGATATAATCAAAGTTAATCTGCGGTGGGCGTTTCTCTCCGAGTAAAGCCCAAGCTAACACCCCTATCCACTTGAAAAGCAGTGTTATGTATGTTTGGATTTCTGCTGTTAACATTCCCACAGGGAAAATATAAAAGCTACTTCATCCATGGATAAAAGTAGGAAAATAACGAAAAGAATGAGCCGAGGACGCATTTATTAACTGCCCAGGTTGCAACCTGCAACGAACACGCCGCTCGTGCTCAGCAAGGTCAAAGCGTGCTTCGATGCACCTTCAAATTAGCCTAGTCAGTTGTAACAGGCCGTTTGCAAACGGATTCAAGGATAATGTCTGAATAGGATAAAAATGTATTAAGTATTAAAACAGAAACTATACATTTCTGGATGTCAAGTCAAATGAGGTGTGGTAGTAAAAATGATCTGTTAACAGAAAAGAAACGTGTTTGCTGAGGAAAACAAACTAGAAGTTATTTGTCGCAGGTCACACTCGGGATGAGCCTAGTGTCCACTCAGCAACGTAAGCCACGCTAAAGCGACGATTGCTAAATATGCATTTTTGATCAAGATGTCCTAGACATACACTCATTCTAGCGAAGAGACCAGGGATGGCAAAGAGTGAGAAGCGCTATAGGTGACTGCGAAATGTGGAAGTTAAGCATTGTTACAGACCAAGTAATCTGTGTTGTGCTATCCTAATCTGCGGGTCCACGTGATTGGGCTGATGTCGTCTGCACAAAGCCCTCCAGAAGACAGCAGCGATATAACAATCCAATATTATTATGACTAGGTCACTAGGCGCGCACAATGGACTGCTCGTGCTGATTTAACCGAACGTTGTGGACCATTTTATCGGCAGCTCATCCACATTCTTTGTTTGTATTTCCTGGGTGTTTTAAAAATTGGTGGGATTTTCTGCCCCTAGGTTTTCTCACCATACGCTGTTTTGGCACAAAGTTACAACACAGTCATTGAAAATAAGCGTTTAATATAATAGGTTTCGCCTGCTTTAGACCTAATTCTGAAATGCAATCAAGATCGAACAACCATGAAGATTCGTAATGTGGCCAACAAAACTTGGGACCTAGCAACCAAGTAATGTTTCATCAAAACGAAATTGCATACTGCATAAATGGCGTGTTTGTCTTGAAGATAAACTGACAAAAATTGGCTTGTTTTAACACAAGGTTATCAGTTATTGAAATTCATATAAGTATATTTGCTCCTAATGGCAAATGAAACCCAAACGTTCGATTTATTCACCAGATCTTCATATTCGATGTGCAATCAAATGAAGACTATATTGTACAACAACTATATAAAGAGAGAATTATGGTGTCAAGTCGACCAGATGCCGTGATAATGGAGTTTACGTAATCACCCTATCAATAGTTTCAGCGCAGGAAAGAAATACCTGGAAGATCATTTTAACAGTCAGTTTGAGCATTAAGGAATAACTTCATTCGTATGATTATCGGAGCTACAAGCTACCTTCACCTTGTTTTTAGTTGTAAGAGTAACGTTTAAATAAAACAAATTATAAGTTGACCAAGTCGAAACAAAGAACCGCCTGGATTTTTTGAGGAATGTTAATGGATTTTTATTGAACTGAAGGCTTTTATGCCTTCAGTTCATTGATATCTTGTTTGGCTGGATTTAAAAGTTGACAAACAGTATCGATGTAACTAAATCATTATACAGCTAGTATATCTTAGAATGCTCCATAGATCAAACGGTTGTACAGTTTGATACCAATTCGCTGCTTCATTTTTTCACCAATGGAGCACATGCAAGTAGGCAAGTCAACCTTATGTTTTATCCATTTCAATGATGAAACTTCAGATGTTACATGCTAGCATTTTCAACAAATAAACACGGTTAACTTGATGAGCCTGCATCTCACCGTACAGGCAATTATGAGAAATTTTGTGAAAACGTTATTAACTAGACAGCCATTTACAACTGAAACGAAGCACCGATTTGTTTTTGCAGACATTTGACTACCAGACAGTATGAGTTTTTGTATTTAACCGGCTAGTTAAAAATCAGTTGAACTAGAATTCAAATTGATAAACACAAATTAATGTCTCTACCCATACTAATTGGCGATGTAATGATACTTTTTGCACATAATACTGCTTTAAAAGCCATCCCACACTTCTGGAACGCCCGTCTTTCGTTTGTTACAAAAAAGGTGTGTCATCGACCTGAAACCAAAGATACTGATATTGACAGATACGTTACTTATGTGGCTTTGTTGCTGATCGTGGTAAGTTATGCACAGACCAAACCGCAGTCACCGTAGTGGAGCTGCTCATATCATATGTTCAACATTCCGAAGCGAAGTCGTGACCTATCAGTCCATCTGTCACACCTCGGTCGATCGATTAATGTTTTAATCGTTTGTTGGTGTGCACATCGGCTGGATGAATTAAGGCAGAAAAGCGCTTGCGTGAAAAACAGGAACTGGTAAACGACTGATTTTCATCAAAGACCATTTAAAATGTCTGGCTACACGTTGTTGACAGCTGTGTTCACTTCTCTGAAGATACTGCTCACCCAAGTGAGTTCACCGTGGCCCACATAATCAACATCTGTGGGGTCAGTGTAGTCTCGATGTTAGAAGCTACAATTTCTCCTATTTTAGTCGAGAATTTATGATTTTGTCATGTCTGTTACAAGGTTAGCGAAGTAGTCTTAAACACGGTTGCCTCATAATAATGTGAATGGAAGTAAAATTTCCGAATCAATGAATACATATATAGTGCTGAGCAGGGTTAAGCGTAAATAAAGTGCTTTTTTCTGACTTGTCTTACCGA
This sequence comes from Paragonimus skrjabini miyazakii, assembly GCA_014338405.1. NCBI lineage: Eukaryota > Metazoa > Platyhelminthes > Trematoda > Plagiorchiida > Troglotrematidae > Paragonimus > Paragonimus skrjabini miyazakii. The sequence continues at coordinate 16,073 of JTDE01004210.1, forward strand.
ACCGGTGTCGTAGTATGAAAACAACTCAAGTCGACTTCAGTTCATCAAAATAAAAAAATGCACAACGACACCGGCAAAATTAAAATCCATATTTACATTCTTCAGTTGCATCAGTAGAACATTTTTAACAACATTTAATATTCTGTCCGGTAATATTAGTGGCATATTTTTATATCGTAGCTAGTTACATTAAACTTTTCAACTTGTAAACATTTCCATTACACTTGTTCAGAGTGTACATTGAAGTGTTTGTTGACTGCAAAATAAACAATACTCTGTCTGTTAAGTTTCCATATGCAGTTTTTAACTTTTAAAAATTATATTTTTATCGTTCAAATTACCATATAGAAACAACGTTCTATGATGCGGTCTGTTCTACGAAGCTAAACCATCCGCACTAATGACAGCAATTCTTATTTTACCAACATTTTTCTTGTTTTTCGTCGAACTCACAAAATAAGCCATCCATTCTCATTTTGGTTTGATAACCCATCAGTACGGAAGAGTACGACTCATGTTTAATCACATCGATTGCCGCGTTTGCAATATTGCTTGGACGCTCTGAATAAAATAATCACTTTAAAACATATGTACAGGCAAATTAATGCAACATGGTTGGAAATCGGATACAGAATGGTAATAGGTACCAATTTCGTCATAACTACGATTAACTGAGCAAGGTGAACTGACTAAGGCGGTTCGCTCTTGGTAACCTTCGATTTCGTTAGGTAAGAAGTTAGACGACAACGTTTTTCTGGACTTTGTGAGTAGCTAGCTCAGGGTTGTTACCAATGAAGTGTAGCGAAACGTGTCCAGGAAAAGTTTGAAAAAGAAAGGCTTCCCAAAGACTGCAAATAATTAAATGGGAAACGACACAAACAACTGCAAAGTATATAAGGAAGTTTCCGATTGATTTCCCTGCATTTCTTTTGGCATGGAAAAATAAACAAAGTTCAATACATCCTCGTGCATGTGACGATTTATTAAATAAACAAAACATGCGTACTGTCACAGGTGCATACACGTGTTCACAAATAAATTTTGGAGTTTGTTTGATGCGCACAGTTAAAGGGATAATTTTTGAGACGGTGTGTTCATTCTGTGGAGTTAACATAATTTTGCACAAACGGATCATGTCACGAACGCATACAATAAAGTAAGCATTACAGTTTGTTTAATTATTGGCCAGGCCAATTATTTTAAAGGTACCGAAGGTACTATCTACATTGTGAACAAAATGAACTGTATAGCCGAACTTCATGCTAATCGTAAAAAAAATCTCTGAACACTGACGTATAAACTCGAGTAACACATACTGTGTCTGGCATAACTTTCAGCTAACCGTAGTAAGAGTATATGTCACAGTAAATGTAAACCAAATAAACAACTTGTTGATATAACGCTTGATGGACGAACAGTCTATAACAAAACCTGTGCAGGAGTTTCAATCCTCGCTCATATTTAACTGAGGCATGATTTTTCCATTACATCACGAGAAGTGGGGCAACTTTCAGTATACTACTTGGCAAATAAAAAGTTTTAGAGCGCTCTTGCATTGGGAATTGTAGCTGATGAAAAGTAGGCGTTCCATACTTCATATTATTCATAGAAGATTGAAGACTTACGAATGGTAATATTTCCAACATTTTTGGAGGCGTTCTTCTGCTGGCAAAATAGTAATGCTAAGTCTACCCATTTTTAATACTAACAGACCATTTGTAATGGTGATGTCGGTTATTACTATCAATGCTACTTGTGTAGACTTGTAGTGAAAAAGTATCCTCCTGTTTTCCTCCATTACCTCCCAAAATACTAAGTATCAACACCATATTTATTTTGTATAATTCCTCTGATTGTTATGCAATGGCACCCAAATAATTTCGTTGTACACCAATAGCTTTCACGATCGTTTGGTTCTTAATTCAAATCACTTAGGGGCTACGGGAACAGACAGTCTTGGGAAGAGGATAAATCATAACTCCTTGGAAAAATTACATTCGATGCAAGGATTTGCATAAATTTGAGTTCCAAAGAAAAAAGTGGAGACTGAAAGAATTTGTAGGCAATTAAGCAACAAGTTTACTATAAACTGAAAACTTCAAAAGTAAAATTCAGTTATCAGCTACTTTCGTTTCATGGCGAGTATAGATTTAAAGAATAGGTAGTACCTGTAGAATTGAGAATGAAGAAGGGAGGATAACTTTATAAAGAATATAAGAATCAAGTAATGCTTAACCAAAACATATAAGTAAGCTTGCTGGCAGACTAAAGAAAGATGAAAACAACCTCTCGTTGTTAACTCGAAGATTTACGTTCTTTATCCATTGACAAAAGACGTGAGAGTAGAAATGGACCAGATGCTTCGTTTTGTAAAACTTACATCGAGTACTTTGGATTGAGAGTCTTGAAGAACATTTTAACAACAGTATTCGGGAAAATCCGCAAACGGCCAGAGATAGATGCTTTCGTTGATACGGTTAATCCAATGTTCACAGGAAACTACATTGTTTATTTACATAGATGAATTGTTGATTAACTTCTAAGACGGTTGCGCGAAGTTGGCAATTGTTTCAAAAAGGGTAAGACGTCAGAATTAAAAAAAGTAACGTTTGGAAAACTTCCGTGAATTATGCTGCAATGACCGATATTTTATGAAATAATGAAAAGCAATAAAAATGAAGGGTACACCACCATCAAATTGTATCCGGATGTTGCTGTCATTACCTGTACTAAAATTATATTTTCTTATTGAGGGTTCTATGAATTATTTGGAGTAACGACCTCCACTAATAAGCAGGATCGTTTCAGAACGTGCAGCCTACTGATGTATAGTCATTGAAATGATATTTTTGTACCAGTTGCCGAACAGACTATAAGCAGCCAAGTTTTGACAGTACAACACGAAGGTTGTGAATCAAAGATCAGCCGAATAAACCATTGATCCTAAATAACCAAATAAAAGACGACGTGCTTCCGTTTCAATAGAGTTGATACGTTAACTGTTCGAAGTATACCAACAATTTTATAGTACCTTTTGACAGTAGGAATACAACAATCGGTTTAATATGTAGAAATATACGAAGGCACGACTGTAGGAGACCCCGATGTAAAGCGATGGCAGCCATGGAGACAGCCGGAAACGAGTATACACACTTTGCCGCACACTTTCCCGCAGAAACTTCTAGTGTCACCAACAACTGCTTCCAAATTTATTAAAACGGTTTAATGCGGTCGATTGTTACTGCCTCCGAGCATTGCAGGGTGCATCTTTCGTCAGACTAAACAGCTAAGCAGATACCTAGGTGGCGTCCGGTATATGATTTGTTTTATCTAACATTTACTATCTACAAAAGTTTGAATTCTTTTTTTGACGATAGCCGGTATATTAAGATAAGTTCGCCGAACTTGAATTCACTTGGAATGGGTGTGTTCACTGGTACATGGACAGTCTTTGGGTGATAAACGACTGGATATTTAATAAGAATGTAACTAGTATAATATGGTTTGATCGGTCTTGCTTATCTCTTTTATTAACATTGGTGTTTGCGTTAAGTTCAGTAATGCGCCAATTTGGGTTGTGTAATGATTTTATGAAAAGTCCTTGCTATGATGCCGATTCATTCACACAAACCACACCACTGGTTTAGCATCGAACGAGTTTTACTTCAAGGTTCAACGTATCCATTTGCATATTTCCAAAAGTAAAACTCATATTTGGGGCTGTTACAAGATAAATTCTTGCCACTTTGATGTTTCTGGCATTCCGCATTGCAAAACAATGCTCGAAACCACTCAATACCTAGGGTATTTTCAATTACAATTTCGAAAAGCGAAAGCAGTGAAAGCTGCTTGCAGCTTACACATGCAGGTACAACTATAAAGTTCAGTAAGTAAGAGTCATATATTGATGAATAAGTAAATACACACGCAGAGGACTGAATTCATTTCGGCAAAGGCTATCGTCTCTGTAAACCAGAGTCATGACGTTTTGGTGCGTAACGTGTAAAGAATGTTTGTTCCACGTTTAGTGGAGGTCAAGCCTAAAGCAACTGATGACAAGGCGTAACATTATGACCCTTGCTAGGTTTATACATCAGCATGTTTGACAACCCGCTTAGGTATTTATTGCCCCTTTATCACGATCGGTATTCTGGTATTCATTCTAAAATTCGAAGTTGATGTGAGGTTTGATATTGAGCAGTGGTAGTTAGTTTATCAGCTATTGAGGGGTTCCGGCGGCGGTGATTAGCATCATCTGGTAACGTGTCAATTCTGGGTGAAGCGACCGATGACAGAACTTTGTTCCTAGAATCGCTTAGTCTAACATAAGGAGTTATTTTTGTCTCCTAATTTTAGAAAAAAACTGTGGGTGAATAGCCTTTTTCTTTAACTACTGCTGTTGACGATGACGTCTACTCTATAAGTATTAGCTAAAAACGGTGCGAAAAGCAAGATACTTTTCGGTTATTCATCATCAAACCAGGTACTATTTGTTAATGTCTGGCGTACTGTTTTCTGTGTTCGCAGAATAAAGTCCTTGTCTATTGCCTAGAGGCTCATCGTAAAGGCTATTGCGCTTGTACTACTTCACACTTGATGTACTTTTCACTAAATTTTTCCGAAGATGTTTCTGCAAGTAACTGGAGGCTTGAATTGAGGTTTCTAGGTTTTCCTTATACATCTGATACTATTCTTCCTTGAAGTTTATATGATCACAACTTGTTAAAATGTCCAGATAACTGAGAGACGTTTTCAAGTAATTTTCCTGGATCTTTAGCAACTCTTTCACTACTATTTGCCCAACCATGCATTGGATTTATTTCATAGATATTTTATTCGTCAGTTCTATCGTTTTACTTGTCAGATAAAGCTTCCTGACTTCAGCATTCTGATGGCCCTGAAGATAACAAATGTGAAGTTTTCATTTAACGTGTGCTCTCTTCCTTGTAATCAGCTTCTTGGTATGAAAATTTAAACGACTACTACCTTAAATGTTTTCCACGAAAGTGTACACGCTAATACCAAATCCTTACCTCCCAAGTGAATAAAACCGTAACGTGATATGGACTGATAGCTTGAAAGCTAAAATTTCGATTTCTGACATTGCTATAGATGAATGGAATTGCTGACAGAGTTAACGTTGGAGGGTGTGTGTTAAAAAGATCAGAAACAATACGGTCGGAAATCATTTGCTCAACACATAGCCTGTTGTGAAACCTAGTTTCGGCTCAGTTCATTTTGATGATACTGTGCACAAGTCACACAATTTTTTGTGTATTGTAACTGAACGGGCAGTAGAAAAGTTCAAAAGTGCTACCAAACCAGCTGGAATCTTGTCTAAAATTACCAGACATAGTCGCATGAATTTAAGTTGGCTTGCATAAAGTAGGTTCACACAGGTATTTTTACATGTGGGTAAACTTATCTACTATGAGTTTTGCTTTTCATCTAACTTTCTCTTAGCAACTATATGTCAGTAAAATCGCTCGTGTAAAAATTATACACGTACTTTTCAGTTGGCTTGGTAAACTATCTCGCCCATGAACACTCATGTTTTTACAGCTCTCACTTGTCCTCAGTCGAAAACTATGCAATCACCTTAATTGGCACCCAATATATCAATCGTTTCGAGGCATACATAACAACAAGTACTGAAATAGTTGAAATACAATTCCTTGGAGAGAGAAAAAAAGATTAAATAACAACTAACCATTTCCGTCACACAGGATAATGCAACCATGTCAGTCGCCAATTATTCAATCACGCAAATGATTTCCAATTCTTCTTTATTGTCGTGGTTTGAACTCAACAAGTTGGGGGATTCAACTATGCAAAGCGCAATTGCAACTGAGGACAGGAAGCAGAAATGCAGTTCAATTCCTACTGTAACGGTTGCTTTGGTTTGCTAGTTGATATTTTTGTTGATAATTTTCACATCTACACATTAGTGTATTGCACAGAAGCTCAGGAACTGAACGTCTTACGACAGGTATTAGTCATCACCTTAACTTAAGTTTGAAATGTGAAACCCTGCACATTAAAACACTAGTTGAAGGTCGAATAGACGGACAATATACAGCCTAGAACTACCGACCTTGCACACTTTTGTAATGAACTACCCGTAGGCCCATAATTACCGACGGTGCCCTTCATGTGCATCGGGACAAATGTGACTAAACATTCATTCTGCACTTGAATTAACAAAGCCAATGCGAAACAAAACTACGTTGATTTAACCCGTTGAAGTAACACAAAAATCACTAATGGTAATTACACAAGACTATTGTTGATTGTCCCCCACTAACAGTTACTATTCATACTTCGTCTGTTTGCAAATCTTTACAGCCGTACATATTTAGCTTGTCTGAAGATGGCATCCGTGAGACACAACTGCTTTTAATATGCAGCATTAAATCACCTCACACCCGAAGAATTCGGTTCGGCTGCGCGAAGAACCAGACAGCAAGTTTGTCTGGTCAAGTGAACGTTCACAAACAAATAATTATAAGTTGTTCAAAAAATATGACAGATAAGACAAATTTGCATAGATTTGACGCAGCTTGTAACCTACTCGATGGTCCAAAATCGCAAAATCAGGCGTAGTTTTGTATGATGTCATTGCCTCACATCTTACCACACAAAGTTTGTCTCTAATGCAGGCACGACAGAAATTTTAATCCCAGTCGCGGCACTACAAACGAGATCTAACAGAAGAGAAAACAGAGTATAGTGTCCTTTTCTGAAAGGATTTAGCTGAAAAGTCTATCATGTTGCGAAGGTTGCAAATACATTTGAGTGATTTTTAATTTGTATCAACCGAACATCCCTACTCATCACTTGAATTTCTTTCAGTGAATTCTGGCCCATTGACAATAGCGTGTATTGCGTAAAGAGCGTCTCAACATTCTAGTATCAATGTTGCAACTGAGCCCCCTGAGTAGATATTTTTTATGCAGGTAGTCCAGTTCGCAGAACAGCAAGGATGATCGTTCATTAGACCGTCGAATCCCTTATAAAGAACCTATGATGATTTATTTTTACCGCTATTTATAAAGCAGCAGTGGATCTGTCATCTTTAGGGAAAGTGCTGAATTTCCGAATGAGAACTTTGAGCTGTACCGATGACACACTTCACCTTTCCAATGGCAGTTTACTGTATCTAAGAAGGCGTGAAACTAAGTAAACCAAAAACTTGTCTAGAAGTGTATTTCGGTAACGTTGTGCTGTTGTTGTTATTGGTTGTGAAAGGCATACGGATTAACGGCTTAGTATAAGAAGCTAATGTGACCTAGTGATATGTGGCCTAACTCAGACCGTCTAACTCAGATCGCATTTTAATCAGTGAGAACCTGAACGAAGATAATAAGTTTAGATGTGATGACTATTATTAGTTGGTTAAGAAATCTTTATACCTGCATTAAAAAAAAACAGTCAAAATGCAAAAACCGGTAGATGCAAGAATTCAGTATTGACTATTAGGCACCAACTTTACAATAATGTGGATGGTTTTTATAACAAACAACCACAGAAGTAGATTATCACTAAGTAGGTTAGGATAGATCATTACGTTCAAAGAATAGCCGTTTCTGAACACAAAGAGCTGGCTTCAGTCGATTGATTTTGGCCGATTCAGCAAACCGCAAGAATCTTGGGTTAGAGTGACGTAACAGGATTCTAAATGCACAGGGTAGATCTATAGCGCGACCAGTGGTCAGGACGAGTATAGCGACTCCTGTGTCCTTTCAGGTAAAAGCTTCTTCACTCTGGAAAGCAAGCGTCTCTTGGTTCTGCCTGTGTAACTTTCTCCGTGGTTACATACAACTTTGTAAACGAAATGTGGAGTGGCACCGATAGGCTGATCTTTAACGGAAGGCCCTGGCATCTTCTGAGTCCGAGCGATTACACGGCGTTCAGTTGCAGTGAACGTTCGCTGTATTGTTCGGTGCATAATATAATCACCTTCAGAAGGCAATTCTTTATAGACCCTCTTTTACTCTATAATGGCCACCTCTTCGGATAATACTTTTTGTTTCCTGCGCCCAGTAATTAATAATTAATTAATTAATAGTACTCAGGAGCTTTTGTCAAAGGCGGTCAATGTTCAGTAAAACTCAACCACATTCTTAACTGCGTACAAGTAACCAAATAATTGTGTGACATGTTTGGTAACTTCCGTGGGGTTAACTTTACTCAAACGCTTTAATTGTGGGGCTCCTGGTTGACGTTAGCACGACAGATGCTGTGTCGTTTTCTCCAAAAGATCAGGTAAACTGAACATTGCGAATAAACCAAAATGAAATGGTGGTAATTTAACCGCTCCCGAAGTGCTGCCAGCACATTTGCGCTACGAGATACTGGATAGGGGTTCAAATTTTTATAGTTACAAGAATATGCACTACTTAACACCTGCACCAAAAGTGGACCGCATATACCTCTTCCTGAAATGGGCTGATTGAAAGGTGTGTCTAAATTCTAGAACGGCACTCAAAGTTGAATCAAACAGACAATGAATACCTAACAATTGCCGAATTTCGTGTAGGTACGATAACGTTTTAACTTAGAAAACTCTCAGTTAGTCAAGCTGTCGTTTGGTCATAAAGATGCTACTGAAGCGAATAGTGGATGACGAAGTGGACGTGATTATTGGGGTAGTTATCTACACATCTGAATTCCCCAGATTTATTCAGGTCACTGGAACCAAAAATCCTTGCGTTTTTTCCGAAGTGTAGGTTTAACTCCTGAAGAACTTAATCAGGGTTGAAGATGTTTATCTTACATACAGCTAATACTGTATGTACATTCGTCGATTGATTTTAACTGACTGTGTACTGACAAGTCAGAACTGCATAACTAATCCAGGTCATCAGTTTAGATCATCTGCCAACAAACTCTTAAACACTTGTTTACAGACCTATAAGCATTGGTTAACGTGTAATAATTACGACGGATGTCCACCGACTTACCAGTTTGGCTAACCCCCGCCCACTGCAGTTCATCAAGATGCTCTGTTTACTAAGTATAGGGCTAATTATAAAACAGTGTTGACTTACTAAGGCACACAATTTTAATCCAGCAATCTTCATCTACCTTAGGTCCCTTTTACCCTAATGAGGCAGTTACTACTACCACGTTATGTTTACCTACGTGTTTCGACCAGTAACATAAGGCTCACTGGTCTCGTTGCTCCTAGATGAACCCTGACACTTGTACGAGATCTGTCTTACAGTGTCAATATGCACGTTGCAAACCACTGAACCTGATCAACCTACATGAAATGATCCAAACTAGATAAAATTACCTGACGTTTGTACCGCCAGGAAGAAATGTCAGGTATGGTTTTCTGTTCACATAAAGGAATAATCGCAAACATAAGAAGCTACTCGAAAGCCATCCTATGATAGGATCATACGTGTTCTGTGCACCCAATGTTATGGCAATTAAGTCAGTGGAGGACATTTAATTTTCGGAGAAATATGTGAACAGCTGCCAAGCTTGCATAAACGTCCGCGTTTGACAAGAGTAGCAGCAAGGTTGATTAGATTGTTGATGTATGAAAACCGTTTGGCACTAAAGCAGAAGAAACTAAGTCGTTCAGCTGAGTAAAATAAAAATCCTGATTAGATCTTGTAGAAAGCTGTCACAATTTGTGACTGCTAGGGATACACCATTCATACTTAATGCAATGAACGAGGGATGACTAGTTTCAGTGCAATCGTGAACATATTTGTATGCCCCGAACAAACTGAGTGTTGCATACAAAATGTATGTGCATAATCTATGGCAGACTGAATGTAAGTTTATGAAAATAAACGAATTAGGCAGGGTAGAAGATAACAAGTACTTGGGTCGTGAGTGAACCGGAGTAGGTGAAAAAGATATTTTACAGTTCTAAAGACTGAATAGTTGAACAGCTAACCTAACGAAAGATCTTCTATTAAGGCGCCGTTATGTGCTAATTACCCAGATTTACTCCAGCAACATGAATTTTCAACCAGTTTATTACTTTTAGTGGTGATAATACTGACACCAAATTCAACGTATCATGGCCTTTCAGGAAAAGTAGAACGATCTCTCCTCATACTGGCAGTTACTGTGTGAAGCACTTCTGAGAACCTGGGTGTTAGTCTCCACTGCTACCTCTCGAACCATCCTTCTATTGCAAACGGATTTGAAATAATTACCGTTGACTCTGTGATACCAAATGTATCAAACAAAATCGGCCGGAAATATCTCATACGAAAGAGGTGGTGTGCAGCAATTTACTACTAGCTGGACAACACAGTATGATCATATTAAACTCACCATTATGCGTTACCAAAATAATAAATCAACATTATCTACTTCCCTCACCAGGGCACAAAAAGCTTTTCAATGTTTAAACTTATTATTTACTCCTTAAGTAATCTCTTCTAACGCGTGGTTAACACTGTCCATAAAGAAAACGTTTCGCGACTAAAAATCATATGCATTAACCATTCAATCACTTAGTATTGCTTTATGCGTGAAAAGGTTTTGCATTTTAATCTATTTTTCCTTGTTACTACTGATCTTGAATAATTTAATTTAATTAAAAAGCCCATGGTTAAAATATTTTTTGCTGACAAACAAAGTTTGTCCACATTCCTTACCAAACTACATACGACTCTTGAAAAGCAGGCTCTGAAATTCATTTACACCATTCTATTACTTTAGTAAACAAATGTGCTCCCCTAATTATGACTTCACAAACATTTTTTACCCCTCTGGCTCTCTGTGAAAGAGCTCTGCGAGTGCAAAAGGAGTTTTACACCTTCAAAATTCCCTAACTTTCAAATAAAGCATGTACGGCCGTCTATTTGATGTTTCTCAGAAGAACTGAAGTCTCCTGGAAGTCTTCACTAAAGAAATTGTTTGAGGGTCAAACTTTTTGATCGATTCGTTGTGTACAGCTTTCTTTATAGACTCAAGTGCTCACTTCGACGATTAAGAAGTAATGAATGAAAACAGTGAGCACTAAGTTATATCTACTCTACCTTTTCCGAACAAAATGTAAAAATTTTACATCTGAGGAAATATGCAGAGTGAAACACCGTTAGGCATACTAATCGGATTAATATATTTGAGTAGCCTTTTCAAGTTATTAAAATTTGTTGAGAATGATTGACTGATTGATGAATCATCTATCATTCTGTAGACATTTATTTGTTCAAAAAACAAAATAATTGAAGTTCCCACTTGCAAAATAAGTCAATACAAAAAGTTGAAAGAGACTAACCTGGTTATTTATTCAAATTAAATTAGCTCACTCCATAAATTCTTTGTTGAATTTAATTTTATCCTCACTTTTACATCTTCCGAAAGTTTAACCAACAGTTCAAACACTATGCTGAGCTTTGATAAAACAGTTCAAAGCCAAGTTGTGGGTAAAGTTAATTGGCAAATACAACTGTATCATATAAAACAGTGTAAGTTTTATTATGTTACTTTAAATAGTTAAATGTTATCAAATATTTTGTCAGCCGTATCGAAATTGAGAAGCCAATGATTTGGCTAATTGTGTCTGCTTAGAACGAATTGACTCGCGCTAGTTCTGTTGAGTCAGAAAAGCATACCGTTACAAATGATGCATTTCCTGGCAAATGCAAGACCAACTGTGGTTCAGTCATATAGTTCACAGCTAAAGAACATGAAATGGTTCAACCAACCAACCAAACAGAATCGCTGTCATCTGTTATTCAAAAGCTGGTGTGCATCGGGTGGCTGACACATGGATGTTTTATAAACCTCAAACTAAGACATTATAATGATCAAATCGTGAAAGAAATTAATGGCTTACTGCCGTCAACTTTCCAAATGACACTCATTGGGATACGGGTAAAAAATCGTTGGTCCACCCGAATCGCGGTATTCGGATGTCACACTAATAAAACTGCATACTAAATTCCTTAGTTGCTGTAGTTCCATTTCTTGTGATCTCGAATCTAACAGCGACCTTTGTGATTGATTCACACAATAGTAAGTGCCTCTCGTGGTTTCACAAAACAGTGAAGAAGGTTTCCTCTGTTGGTCAGTCGGGAGGCAACTGGAAAAATACTCACACAATCCCCGTTACCCCGTTGACCTTAACCTAGTAAATACGCTTCCAAACTACCACTTAGGCACATTTCTCACAGGTCACGGTTTCGATTATCTGAAGTCTAGCTGCTGGTGAGACCCAGCATGAGAATGAAAACTACCAAATGGTGAGCATTTGAAACATCGGCCAAAAAATGCCGTTTGTCAAACTTAAACATAAAACATATGCACTACCGATGGGCTCTAACACGAGCGAAACTTTAATTAAGTGCTTCCCTGCGAATAGGACTGGCTAAAATCTCTACGAGAATGAGACAGCTGTGGACACTCACAAGTGATGGTCAACTAACATCAACCTACTCCTTACTACTTATTGGTGGGCGAAATATCGTTCGACAGTTCTAATGGTTTGTGTGAGCCCAAAATGAGAAGAAGCCTCAGTCGTAGGGCAATTACAGTACCACCATTCGTGGCCATCAAGCAATCTGAGCATTATTGGTAAATAAATGTGGCCGTGCTTCTGCAAATCTTAACTTTGTCAAACATAACGTGTGTTTTTGGTGCAGTTGTCAGCGCGGTTGCCCCAGGAAGGAGTGACCGGAGTTTAGATCTCTTTCACGACGAAGATGTACACTACTGACAATCTTTAACAAAAGCAAAACTCCAGTCTAGTGCCTCTTTCCGAAAGGAGTTGCCATAAAATATATGAGAACTCATGAGCTGCAATCATCTGAATTACTATGCTTATATTGAACGAAATTCGCATGCTGTTCATCAAAGTTTACGTCTGCTGTTTTCTGCACAATGTCAGTAACTATCAAGTTTACTGATAAGTTCAAATCTCCGTGACAGTAATGACATCCGCTGTTGAACAACTGTAAACTCCGAAACAGACTAAAGGGAAAGAGAAAGAGAATAAAAGGGGTCGGAACAGTTCGTCTCCCTAATTAACTTGAGTAAGACAATGAGATGTTCTCCGTCGTATCATTTAGTATATTTTGATCACACATGGATATGTAAGTGAATTTCAGCACTAAGATAGGTTCCCTGTGGAACGAATAGATACCTGGAATTAATCTTCTTGCAGTTAACGCTGCGGAATAAGTTTACTTATGCACGATGCTGCAAGGGTTTTTACGCTGTGCACAAATGATATCTACTATAACACAGGAACCACACTATATAACGTTTCCATGTGATCTTTATCAAGCATAAAAAGCGGGTATAAACATACTTGTTAGTTATGCTTACTTTATTTTGGGAACTTAAACATTTCCAGGACAAACGTGTATATTTAACAGGGTCCCTTAAGCAACAACGTTAAGTTGGGCTTATTATCAGTGGATGGGATACGTTGTCACGAAATTCAATTCAGTGTTAACTGATAAAACCGTTGACGCGTTTGAATTGGCACCCTTTCTAAGCAGTTCACTCACTACTTCAGGAATAAGTTTGAGCGAAAGATAGCAAGCTGGCTAACAAAATAGTCAAACCTAAAGAGTCGTGTGTCTATTCCTGCTAAACAAAATACTTTCAACACTTCTATTTCATACGCGAATGTACACAGTCAGTAGCCCTGGATTCACTTTGAGTACACGTAGACATTCATTCTCATTGTGTAGACCATTAAAATTTTGTCTTATTATTTCACATTGTCTTATAACCCGATCAACGTTTGTTGTCTGCAGACTTCACCTGTTGGATTGTTCATAATAAGAAACGGCTGGCAAGAAACATTCTGGTGTTTAATCATTATCTTTCCATAAACGTTTCATATACATTTTCGTATTAATAACCGATTTCATTACACTAGAACACTGGTGAAAATATTTAGGTTTTAATCGATGCGTTGTGGATACGCGTTATGAACAGTCGAGAATTCTACTTGCCTTGGCATTTAGTTAGCATTAAGATGCCAAAGGAAAGTGTATGTGAATGATGTAACTCACATGAAGCTTATTATTTCACAGCAATGTTATGCAATTCAGAAAGTGTTCGAGGCAGGCAAAAATTGTCGTCCATCATCACAACTCAACAGCAGTTGCAAAAATTCAACACACATTTTTAATGACAGAACAATTCATGTTGCAGTAAACAGCAGCATAAAGGAATAATTGGCAAACGCATTAGCTTGTCCAGAGATGAGACTTGGCTAGAAAATTTAAAAACATCAACCTTCACTTCTACAACAGTTAACAATATCCTAACCATATCAAAATTATAAACATAAAAACCCCAAAAAATTTAGTAGGCAAGTGAAGCAATAAAATATGATCTGGATGAAAGACTAATGTAACCACCATCTTAACCTTGCTAACACTATGGCATATTTCAAATGTACAAACTATAAAATACCCATATTATTTAGCTTAACTTTCTTTACTGCAAATAATTGGTGTCCTACAAATGGTGCGGTAGTCTGACCCCTCGTCTGTAGGTCATGTTCGAAGTCGTAAAGAAACATGTACCTGTCAGGAGATGTTCTAAGGCCAGAAATGCACTGATTATTCCATTAGTTTTAAAATTGTATGGTGTTGATTATAATAATTACAATAGGAATGGACAGTGTTTCAAGTTACTTAATGTTAAAGGTCCTATGAAAGAAAGCCATTTAAACGATATTTTCGGCTTCTGCCCATAATCACAAGAATCATCTCAACTCAGTTTCTCCATAACAAAGTTTCCAGTCCCAGTCCTATTCAACGCACTTATTCACGATGGTACGCCCAAGTAACAAATGCTTAGCATAACAGGCGGTTTTAAAATAGTAACGAACATCTGATTATTGTGTATACGACTGTCTCACATATTCCCCTAACTTACTTCGTCACCTGGCACAAATCCCACGTTGGTTTGAAAACAGACTTGAAGATGATTGAACGATTTTAATCCATTTAACTTACTGTGAAACAAGTTGCATCTAAGCAGGTATGAACTCTATCGAACGTGGGGTCCATTCACTATACGACACCTGTCTCAGTGAAGTCGTCGAATGACAATTACAATGTGGAACGAGATGTTTTCTTCTGTAAGCTATTAAAATGTTTCTAACTGTCCACCTCCCTAAACCCATAAAATTCCAAGTGCTAGAAGTGATAACTACTGATATTACTCCCTGTCAATTTAACCTTTCGTGCTTTAACTGTTAATCATCTGGAACAATTAATTATTAGGCTCGTCGTATCAGACTGGCAGGTTTGACTTTATATCTCCTGACAGAAAGGGTAACAAATTGTGTGCATATGTACCAGAGATAAGGAGAGACTAATTCGTTTGCATGTAGGTTTCGTTTAAATACGGACAACTGTCTATTGCAGGATTTTAGTCTCAGTTTAAAATAACCAAGTGGCGAACAGCCAGATTAGCATTGTTTTGTCACACAGGTATCAAGCGTATCTAGACTTCATTTAAGAGTGGTAGCCTAAGCAGATATCCACTAGACTATAGACTCTTGACTGTTAGTGTTACAAGCAAAGATCGTTATTTCGTGGCCACATGGACACACACGCCTGAGCTATAAGTCTAAAAATAATACAAACGTTGTTAAGTCTAGTTCGCGGTGTCCGTGAGGCTAGTAGAATCCAAGAGGGTCATAACAGTTTTTTATGACTTTCTTGATTATGAATGGAACGTGTTACTCCCAGAGCTTTCATTACACTTTTCTGGGGCTATTGTGAAAGCCTGCTAGTCTGCAGACTAACCACGAATGGTCGATCGATTTTAATCTTTGAGAAGAGGACATGCAACGGGTGAGTTGGTTAAACGTACTTCCTGTTAAACAGGTGAACATTGTTACGAATAAACTACTTTATGAAGATGGTCACCTTCAATAGTGAGGGTTTCGCAGTAATAATGCTCTGTTGAAATGAACTTACTGATTGCATATCTTCTTCAAAATATAGAAAATGCTTAAGACAAAAATCCCCTACGGGTATGCATGCTGAATAACAATCCACCGCTATACTGCCGGAGTTAGAAAATTGATGTCAAGATGACAAATAACTCAAACAGTCATATTTTGACTTGTTAATTTATTGAGACTGCCTGTGACTTCAACAACGCATATGTCTGTTTTGGAAACGGATTACAAGTATGGTAACCCAAACGAACGCGCAGGCTGAAATCGCAACCAAATCAGATAAAGACTTAACGAAAATTTTATTGACGGTTTAGGTATTACTGTTACTTGTTGGGGGATTTTGGTTTTCTATACACCAAGTACCACTCACAACTGACCGCAGTTATCGCATTCCCGGAGACTTTGCAGTAATTCCCTTTCAAAACGAAGCACTATACTCAAGTTTCGCTCTTGTCAGAGCTCATTAGAAGTGTATACCATTACCACAACCGGAACTAGAACTCCGATCATACTTTCATGAGGCGGCCGTATTGACCACTCCTCCGTTGGCCTCACATTAGGTACAACCAAATTGTCAAATGTAAACATCCAGTCACATTTGTTTGTAAGTACTGCTTGAGTAACCATGGCAAGGTTCTGCACCACTGACGAGCTTTGATAAGACCAAAACCCCAGTATAGTGCTTCGTTTCGAAAGAAGCTGACGGCAGTCTATGGGAATGCGACGGCTACGGTCAGTTGTGAATGGTGTTCAATGTCTAGGAAACCAAAATCGCCTACTTATCAGCAGTAATCAAAATATTACCATAGTTATTGGTT
>JTDE01004210.1:33587-45405 GCA_014338405.1 Paragonimus skrjabini miyazakii
CCCCAGGTTTCCGCTCCCGCATCGTGTGCACTTCTGCCCGGTTTGTGTGTGATCGGCGCCGTCTATTGGGAGGTTTTCCGCCTGCCATTCTTTGTCTGTTGACGCGATTTCGTTAAGCGATAGCTCGTCCGGTCGCTTGTGTTGTCCGCCATCTATCTACTGTGAGTTTAACAGTATTCCACGACTTTGTCGAGATATTCCTGCGAGTGTTGGAATGATCGCACCTCCGATTTGGTCGTCCACCCTATTTTGTCTGTCATGTCTGGCCTGTTGGTCCGATCCAGTCGAACGATGGCTCATCGGATCGCCCACGCCGTCCCCAATCCGCCCGTTTTGGGTTTTTGGTATTGAGGTATTCCGCCGAGTGTTGGATTGCTCACACCTCCGGCCTGATAATCCACCACAATGAGCCAACTAATGCAGACTGCAACTTACCACTTGCATCACCTATGATAAAGTTAAGGTAGAGTCTCAAACATTTGTTCCTTTGCAACTTTCCATATAAATCCTTATCGGTCTTCGTTCGATATGGGTATCAACAAACTCCTCTGAGTATCCATTTATGACTAAGAATTCCTTTAATACTGCTTTCTCCTCTTGTGAGCAGTCATTAGTGTATGTTCAATGGTGTGTGCACGAAGCCTTCTTTGTATGTAACTAGCACATACGACGAAAACTGCCAGACTGGCTGCCCTAAGTGGCCTTACGGTGCACCCAACGTTACATGGAACCGTCGCGCCGTTTTGGCGAGTGAAATATCTAGAAAGAATAAACTATCTTTCGATTCCTGTTCGCGAGAGTCAGCGGGATTCTGATTAGCGGAAGTCAGAAAGTCAAAAGTTATAAAAAATTAATATTAAGGACAAATTAAAATGTAATCCACGTACTGCTGATAAAAGTCTGCATCGTCAACAGCGTCCCTCTGTTGCACTTCGGTTCTGCCTAAAGACATCCACCAGCGTTAGGCCTATTGGACTACCAATCACCACACCATCAAGTTGTTTGTAAGGTGGTTCTTCAAAATCAAGACAGCTATTCTATGTGCACAGAAGTTTGTTCAGCAAGATAATCATAGGAGGTAGACAGAGGTAACTTCAAGCTAGAAAACAACGGCTAAAAACCAATTGTAGCCAAAAATCAATATTGATAGTGTACAGCTATTGAGATCTCCCTGACAAGCATATGCCACCTGAATGGAATCGTTCACCAAATTGAAACACATGACTGCCCACTTCTCCTGAGGTACTGCTTATAAATCCTGGTCGCTCTACCCAATGGGTATTTAACTTATTGGCTGTCCTGGAACTGACAACAACCTTCTGTGTTGTGTATAGTCTGACTATTGACCTTTTCAGTTTCAGTCACCAGCATATTACACAAAGTATAGTGTTTTAAGTACAGTAGGTTTTCGAAGGACCATGTGGTTTGTAGAACACAAAGTTGCGGATATGTGTTGCCGTTAAGAAAGTATTTTCTCAAATCAGATAAGAACTCCGAGATTGTATTATGCAAAAAGTCCACTGTTTGAAGTAGACACAAACTATACTTTTACAGACCAGTGCAAGATCACGAAAGATGACAGAACTCATAACGGTCATTTTACCGAAAGAGGGATGTTCAGAAAATCACCTGCTACTGACAAAATGTAACACGATATAGAATCAATGTGACCAGTGGAAGCTAACGGAAAACTGAATACCCCGTCGACATTGTGGACTTTATTTTCACTGAAGATATATGTGCAGGCCCATTTTATTTGTTAATGCGTCTGTTTTGTATAAACCACCCGCATGGTCAGGGATATTTTTAATTTGTCTGTAGAAGTCGCGTTTTGGCAAATATTCTTTGAACTAACGCGTTATCGATAAAAGTAAAGTAGGTTCGCCGACTAGGCCATTTGTTGCTGTTAATTTCTTCTTAACCAAAAGACTGCAGCTTGTTTTCGAAACTACTTTCTTTCGGAATATTTCCAGTGTTGACTCACCGAAATAGTCCAGAAAACACTTTTTATATAAGTAAATCGTTTGTCTTGGTTGTCAATACACCGCATACACATAGACAGTGTGACTTCGATAAATCTGTAACCGGGCAGATATGTTATTGGTGGTGGTTGGACAGCATATTCTTGACAGCGTTGACATCACTGCTTCTTAGAGCCAGGTGTGTGAGATGAGCTTTATCGGTTTCACCGAGTTAGTTAGGTTCTTCTGAAAAAAACGAGGTAATATTTGTAAGATTATCTATGAAGAAATATATCTCCCTATATTAAATTTCTTCCGCCTCACCGAAACACATGAAGAAAACTTAATCTTGACTCCTATTTCATGTATCGGTGATTTATGGTGTACTTTGTGGACTATCATCTTCACTCACTTCTTACCTGCCTTTAAGTGATCACCAAAGTGGAGCAAGTTCATCTGGTGCGAAGAAGCTTCTTCATCATGGCAATACGTAAGCACCAGTCATGAGTATCTGTTGCTCACATGTCGCTGCTAGTGCACTCAAACATGTTAACAAGAACGCATCCTATATCTGAGACCGTTTATTTAGACGTGCATCACTCTTTTGGCGTTTAGGTTAATGGTAATTACAGCTAGCTCATTCTTATAGTTTCCTCTGCTAATCAAATAGCGAAACAGTCCCCTGATTCGTTAAGAAAACTTGACAAACGATGTACTGATATCGACAGCATCATCTTTAACTACTGATAGAGCTGTGAGTGAACTTCGCAGTTTATCTGATTTACATTCACTGTCGAATCCTGAAACCAAAGCATCAGTTTACTTTCCAAAAATTGTATGCTCTTTCGGATGCCACTCCGAAAATTCAGAGATTTCCTGGACTGGTGATCAACGCAAAGAAATTCGTATTTATGCCAAAACATCTGCCATACACACAAATGTGTGTAACAGATGTTGACGTCTTTCCTTCATCCAACTGTGTCAAGTTACTAAGTCGTGACGTGAAGAGAAACGAAAATTTTCCCGCCACATCTATATTCCGCAAAATATTCTAGCTCGTTAATGTTATCAGGCGAACAATAAACCACGACAGGTATCTAATCGCATACAGTCAGGCAGTTTCTTAATAAGCGTGTGACCAATTACAAACGTTGTACATATTTTAGATGGGACCCAATTGTGAAAAGTCAGGACTTCGGCTGGATTCGAACCAGCGACAGAAACAACATATCTCAACGCGGCAAGCGCTCTACCAGCTGAGACAGTGGGAAAGTTGGGTAATCGAGTCCAAATGTGAAACTTCCGAGCTCCTGGCGTGGCCTCGTAGCTCAGCTGGTAGAGCGTCTGCCGCGTTTGTTGCTGGTTCGAATCCGGCCGAGGCTCTGACTTTTCACAATTGAGTCTCATCGAAAATCATAAATCTGCCACACCATTTATTAGTAATTCGTTGTACATATGTTAAGTATTGTCTTTCTTTTATTTAAACATGTGGGAATATTCCCAGACATGCTTTTTAATAAACATGTTGAGTGCCAACGTGCAATGCTTACCGCTGCAGACCACACATCGAAGAACTTAGTTCAGAAAGAGTGTCTTCACTATACCACCGCACACGATGGCATTTACTATTGTTCAGAGAACCAGCTTATGGTTCTGGTTTTTAACGCTCAGCTCTTCCACCGCTTCGTCGATTGCCCAGGTCGTTTTTGATGTATCGTCTTGTTCTAGCTTTCTGTGAGCACCAACCTCCCAGTAACGAATTCAACTGAGTGGACAACATACCCCTTGAATCTAACACAGCAGGGCAAAAGCGAACTTCGTTCCAAAGAGATCACAATTTTTTCCTCATAGCTTAACACTGAGACGATCGATCGTTGGCACACGTAGTCACAATGACTCCTTTTTTCATGCGTAATAGTGTAAACATGGGGATGAAAAGGAAATTTAATTAGTTCGACTTAACACTGGTTTGTTTCCTAAGTTCTACATTCGCAATGTATCTCCAGCTTACAAAAGAATTGGACTGGCAAAAAAATGGTACATCCTTATTGGGTCTGTTTCCCGCTAATTTTTTACTGAGATGGTTGATGATTGTCAACAGAAACCGTAGAATGCGTCGCTACTTTAGGGATACACTGGGATCCGCCTATTCGGCCTGAGTCTGTCTCTCGTAAATCAGTTGACTGAATACTTTTCAACAGAACGAGTGGGTTCTAAATTGAAATTCTTTTGTTTTTGCCGTACAAGAGACGACTTCTCATGCTGAGATAAACCTACTTGATGAAGTGGTGGAACAAGCAGGTAAATGAGTATGCGTCACCGTGTAGGAAATTTCTAAGTGACCAACACATCTACTAATTCGGTTTCTTAGTGAGAAAGACGGAAACTACCCCTCAGTAAAAAAAAATATCAGCTTTTTAAATCCGTCTATGATAAGCAGCTAGTTGGACGTGATGAGTTTACTGATCGCGTTAAAAATGTGATAAAGTTGTCGCGAACTTGACACACTAGGTGTACTGCAGCCCACCGCAAATGGGATGTCAATTTCGTTGACGTCCTGACGTGCTGAAATGTCACGGTACAGCTGTTTCCAGTTGATATGAGAAACGGCAGCGTGGAGGTAGGTTAACAGCGCTTCGAGCCTCTGACTGCATAATTTTGTGCGAAAAATGTACATCCGTGTTCGGGGCTATCTTTCACCAAGATCTATGTGACCTAATAGCATATCTGTAGAAACACACGTGGGCAAGCAACATGTTAAAATTCAATGCGTAAATGAAATATGTGATGTACTGAATATAAAAAACAACAGCCTTGGGACCGATTAGTGGTTTATGGTGGTCTGCTCATCCAACGCGCCTTGTGTTACGAAAAACAGAAGTGATGTCGTTGCAGTCAAAGCGAACTAATTACTCGAATGGGCTGATTATCCAGCGACCAAGTAGGTGATTTTCACCATAAATGTCTTGTCTTCTTACTGATATTTCTTGCTACTGGTTCGTTCAACCAAGCATACCCATTTCTTTTCTTCATATCAGAAACCCAATGAAACTTTGCATACTCTGTCACAAACTTAACAGTAATTATACTGGATGTCAGCTTCCTCATTTAGATAGTCACTTTGACCAGTTGTTGACGGAACAAATCACGTGGCGCAATGTGGTCTTGGTTGATAGGTCCTAATTGTGAAGTCATCGATCGGAGTTAACAGAATAGTTGTGATCACTCCTCAAGCGGATCAGGCAGCCCAAAAATTATTGTCGATCAAGTGTGATTAGGTTTCTCCACATAAAAATTTGGTCCTGTCTAATGTGATTTCAGGGACGAAATGATCAACATGGTTGCCCCGTGAGAAAGTGGGCTAAGTACCACTCGTCATCTTGGCGAGGTCGTGTCATACTGAAGAGCTCTAACAGAAGCAAGGTTCGAATCTAGTGCCTCTACAGAAGAGAGGGAAACAGTCTGTCTTAATGTGAAGACTACCGGTAAGTGCAAGGAGTATTCAGTTTATATAACTCCAACCCCCGGCTATTATCGACGAACTTCCAACCTTCTTCAAAGCTTTCTGTGCCGCTCATCAAAATGGAGTGAGCATAGTATTATTTTCAACAGCTTTCTGAGGCATAAGCAAAAGTGCCGCGCAGTGCGTTGTCTAGGAAACAGATTCAAAAAATCCGTTTAAACGATGTAAGTGATAACTAATAAGAATTTTTTAGTGATATATCGAGTGCAAGTCATTAGTACACTAAGTGTGACGACCAGTGCTGCAAATATCTAACAACAATAGGGAATAAGATGACTACTATCATCATCGATTAAACTGTAAATCTTCCATTTCAGGAGTTCACAAAAACAGTTTGTCAACCGCGGACTTTTTTCTTTCCAGTTTAACCGGATTCGCAAAGACAGCCGAAAAATAGACGGAATGACGTTAATGCCGAACTTGATTTTATAAGTAATGCTGAAGAGATATTTCACTGGTGTAGCTTGTAGAACATCCGTCTTTGTAAGTTTTTCAATCAAGCTGCAGTTCGTCCAACAGTCTAATACTGTCGAAAATAAGAGCTTCAACGCATTAAGCGAAGGATTGCTGGTTTGAGCCACGATATGTGATGAGTCTAAACGAGCACCAAAGCGGTCGTAGAGTGTTGGCTTAAGACCAGGCGTTATGAAATGCTTTACAGACCATTTCGTGTGAACCGGCTCTTTCACATCACACTTCTTCATCTAGACTCACTGGCTGAGAACAAGTTATAAACAAGTATACTTTTTCCAGCATGCGGAACATATTTACATGTAACTTATCGGTAGTATCCCATTACTATTACTTCCGACAAAATGCGAAAAACCTAAACAGATATAATATCAGCCTTGCTGAACTTGCATACTTGCTTTCATTCAGCGAAGTCCCGTCTCGTGCTTCAAAAACCAGGTCTCCCACGGATTTCAGAAACCAAATGAAAGCTGTTAACTGTAACCTTAAAGCACTTAAATAGTTGAATGGACAAGGTCTATCTCATAATCCTTGCGTACTAGTGCGACTGCAATATCCGGAATTATCACTCATTTGAGGGCGACACAACTTAGGCAAGTCATGTCAATTCAGTGCCCCTGAACACCACAACTGACGCTCGTCGATCGAAGACTTCGTGGAAAGCGCGATCGGCGATTGCCAACGTGGACTTGTAAAACTGCCCGTCGGTAACCGACATCAACAACTACAGTAAGCTGACGATATCGCCCTAATCTCTAAAACTGAATGGATATCAATGAGCGCCCTCGGAAAAAACAATAGGTCTTGTACACTGCTACATCCTGCATTTTGTCTCAGCAGAATGTGAGGCTCTAATCCAGGGCCAAAAAAGCATGTGCATGCGCACAACGTTGCACGTAACATGTCAGACGTGGCATCTTTCTAGGCAATCTCATCAGCTGTGATTGAGCTCCTATTGATGAATTTGATAATCAAACAACCAAACATTGGGTTCGCCCGCAAACTTTCGCCGTTTGTGTAGTCGACTCGACATTAGCGTCTCAGTGAAGAACGGTGCGTATAACGACTCATCATTCGCAATCCTTTTGCATGACCTTAACTCCCGGTCAGTTTGTGCGGACAATGTTCAAAGGTTGTCTGTTTTCGATCAGAGACGCTTTTCCAGCATATTTTATATGTGGTGGCAGCAACGCGTAAGCTACCATAGGGTTCATCGATGTTTTTTCCAAATAGGTAAGTACTGTATACAAATATGAATACCGTTCTACTTATAGAAGCCTTGATGGCCTGAACTCGTTTTTCGTCTTGCGAATGTCTTGAGGCGTCGTGAACTATTTGCACGACGTAAGATAGGCTGATAGCAACGATCAAACGGTCAGTGTATGAGACAGAGCCATGAATGTTCACCTTGAAGATATTACTGCATAGAAGGCTACCCGTTTCCTGACTGAGTTTTTATGAGTGATGATCACCAGTAATTCGAAAAGTTATTGAAGATTTTGTGGAGTGGATGTCACTGACCCCTTGCTGTAAGAACTTCCGTCCCTTTTAATTATATGTGTAACTGAGTTGTTCTCCATTTTTATCCCATTCGTTGTAGTGTCTGTGCTCATTACACAGTAACAGACGTATTAAAGTATATACACTACCAAAATGATAACAGTTTTATGCTACTGTGTGATTAACTTCAACAAACTAAATAATATTTTTCGCAAAATGTGACGTTCTCTGTCTAAAGACAGCAACTAACTCACCAATAAGACATATTAACATTCGGTGGGATGGTTCCGTTTTGCCGTTTTCATAAAATGTGTTAACATAAAGATGAGAACTACTGTTGAAGGCTGGTCGTGGACCTCGGTAGCCATTCACCGTTTTCAGTATGAAGGTTTTCATGAACAACGGGAAACGACTGTGGTCAATTCTGAAAGATGCCAGTGTACGCAAATTTCACGGCCAACATATGGAAGGGTTTTAGTGAGATCAATCAGTTTATATAAATGTCAAATGTTTAATTTAAGTAAGAACCAAAATATGTTTACATCTCTGTATATCGCACGAAAGACACTTCACTAGTTCATGTTACCATAACAGAATGATTAAGGTAATTTGATATGGGCAATGAGAAGAATGACAACTAAACTAAAGTGCAGATTATTACTGAGCAATGGAAATGATAATTCCAAAGCATGCCAGGTAAATGTTCGAATTAAGACCAGTAAAAAACTTTACCTGAGTTGGTTTGCAAACAAGTTGATTGGATGTTATTTGGTATGTCCTTCTGCGTTCAAAACCTTTTTCAAGGGAGATTTGACTGCAAAACTTTTGGCTGCGACTGGAATTGAACTGTCGACACAAACGGCAAGCCTAAGTGCGGAAGGCGCCTAACTAGCTGAACAACAGA
Source organism: Paragonimus skrjabini miyazakii (assembly GCA_014338405.1). Lineage (NCBI taxonomy): Eukaryota > Metazoa > Platyhelminthes > Trematoda > Plagiorchiida > Troglotrematidae > Paragonimus > Paragonimus skrjabini miyazakii. The sequence goes on from JTDE01004210.1 coordinate 41,947, forward strand.
GTTATTTGTGTGGATTGTAACTCACGTAGTAGAGAGCTTGTTGTGTATGACAATGTTGTTTTTGTCGGTGGATCTAGTCCAGCCGAAACCCGGATTATTCGCAATTGGATCCCTGCCAAATCATCAGATTTGAGAAACCATCTACCAGCGAAAGTGCTTCTGTTAAAAAAGATAAGGGAAAAAATCACATCTTGGATGATGCTAGCCTTGTAAACGTAGACGTTTGGCCGTTGCAGCTAAACACACTCGAGGGGCCAAGTAAGGTATGTGATAGCCACACTGCACGTTCAAGAAGAAATAGAACACAATTCTTACCCATCATACTGAATGTCTCGCTGTGCCCCCAAAAACTAGTGGTCTCCTTCGGACATTTGCTACTCAACCGGTTGAGCTGTGTTAATGTCTTCTAAGAATACGGTGATACTGAATTTCGAAAAACATGGACAGTATATTTGATCCAGCTTAGGTGTGGCTTACAGGACTGATAGCCAGCTTCGTATGAATTTTCTGTTAACTCGTAGGTCAACGGCCTGTACCCTAATGAGTCAACTCCTAAGTACTGAACCCAAACAAAGATTAAACCAGTCGTGTAGTGTTGATATGCGAACGAACGGTGGAGGTCGATAATATTGCTTCAAAAAAGAAACCACTTCCGATTTCATAGGCAACATCCTTCATGAAGGACAACCTTAGAAATGTTTGTGGTCGTGAACGTGTAAATCTTCATGCTTTCACAGTAGTTTTTACAAAGGTATATAAGCATCAAGAAATCTTTACGATCTTCACCATGGAGTTATTTGAATTTATTGTATTATTTTGTAAGTGGTCGCAGCAGAAACGGAGAAATAACAAACAGTGGTATTGATTTTCTTTCCTTAGTTTGCGTTAGACAGCCTAACTACTTATTCAGTTGTACTCAAACTTTATGGTGTGCTATCCGTTGATAATCTTATCAAGACAACAATATTGGTAAGATGTATTGTGGTACGGAAGATTTGAAACTTTTGAAAAGCCTGACAGATATTCGGCTCTTATTGGATGACATGTGAGAACAAAACAATACGCTTTACCCCGACGAATTACGGACAAAAGTTCTACACGCACGGAAACAATAAAATACCTTGAGAGCTGGCTTATCCATCAAATTTGTAAATGCTTCTCCACAAAACAAACTGTGATAAGCACAGGTCACCGACAGTTAGATACTGAATCCTCGCATTATGAAAGTGACTAACATCAGTTTTTTACAGATTTTATCTTCCCTCATTATCCTGAATACACAATACGTTAAAGTCCTGTAGATGGAGTCAACTGCTTATGCAACTGTAGTTGAAAAGTGACTTAGATCATTCAAGGTTGGTGTAAACTTCTCTATTTTGTGAATGAAGTTTTGAGTTAGACATTTTACTGACAATTCTTTTGGTTCTTTTCAAAGTTCCCAATGGATCGATCGACTGTGAATAAAAAACAATCAAAATTGCCTTAATAGAACTCAGGCTACGTAACCCAGTGGTTTGTTTGCAGAACCAATTTACCCAGGTCATATAAACCTTTAGTTCCTAAAATTCTTGCAACTGGTATTTGGTCGTGGTTAGACCTAAAATCAAAGCATACAAAGTCGACAAATGTTTCCATGTCGACAAAAGGTTCCATTAAGGCTCTACTCTTTTCTTATTTCGGTTACAACCATTTATTTTTCGGTTACCTCAGTGCTTCCTTCTTGATCACCTTCTGCATACACACTTCTCTAGACATGGTCACCAATGCACGCCAGTTGATTTTGGTGTTTCCATTTCTGATAAATTTTGTAACGTCTCAGGTTCCTACCGTCAATTTCTTCTGGATGCTTCCTGAATGCTGACTGTTAACAAGCAAAAGAGTTTCAGGCAGATTGTTCAACAACTGTGTCACTATACTATCTTCACTCTGTAATCCTATCAGAATGTTGATGGAGTTTCGGTGAATCTGCTTACTTTCCCGTTGGTTTGGTGAGTATTAAATGTCCTCACACTACTGCATCAACTTAATCAGGTGAGAACAATCCATTTATAATCAGCTCTATTAGACAATATACAGATACTTACACATATAAGCGCATGAATTTCTCACTACATATCGAAGTAGAGAGCATCATTTGTTATCATGATGTAAGTGCTTTTTCATGCCAGATATACGGACACAGTGCGCCAACTTTCCATCTTCCGTAGGATAATTAGTTTTGTTTTACCTGTAGTCTCTCCGTTTTTCCTCACCGTCGAGGATTCACTCATTTCCAAATTTTAGTGAATCGAAATGAAGTCGGAGGAAGAAAGAAAGCATGCACCATCTTAATTTCAGCTCAGTAGAATTTTCGTGAGCTTTCCAATGATACTAGCTTAATAACACTAAAACCGTCTGATTTACACTTGGACGGTGAAAAACTCACCTGATATAGTTGAGATAAACTTAAACTATCTTACGTCTGTTGCAAGTTTACTACCGCCTAGCTGCTGTCAACTTCAGCCATTATTTTCATAATGATAAGTATAAGCACAGATAAGTGGTAGAACACATGCACTATTGACGAACACTGACACAAGGTGAAAACGATTATGACACCTTTTTTTGAAAGAGTCTGATTGAACAGTCCATTTGAACGTGAAACACACAATCGTTTGAGTGACGTTCAGTTTGCTTTAACCTTAAGTTAAAAAAGGTACTTTTCCTCCTTCTGTCAACTTAGATCTCTGAACCCTTGTCTGACAGAAATTCGGCGAACCAAACATACAGATATGGATGCCAGTCTTGTTTATCGCACTCATTTCAATTCCCTACATTTTGTGTCAAATGTTGATCGGTTTTTGAGAAAAGTTTCATCGCTTTTCCTTTCCTTTTGAAACAATGTACACAAATTTCAACTTCATTGCAGGAAAACTAGTTAGTTTTTCTTCAGCAATCATTTTTAAAGTTCTCTTTGTGGTAAAATTAAATTGCCGTAACTAACCAATACTTGCAAACTAATTTTTTCCCTAAGAACTACGGATACCCATTTGTTGTGACATTCTGACAAGTGTACTGCTTTTTGACTAGTTTATCTTCACAGTCAAGAAGGCAAGTAACAACCATAACCTTTCACCGTTTACGATACATTGGTTGAATCATGCGCTATCCATAGATCACACCCAGAAATCATATTCAACATGGATGTAGCGACAAAGCGCACAAGCGATCGTTACCATGCCAGCTGCTGTTGTTAATATTCGAGTCGTCGCATGTCATCTATTGATGAATGAACATCTGTCTGTCTTGGCAACTGTTACCCAATCAATACAACACAACAAACCTATGTTTAAACGGTTTTTCAGGGTAGTTACAAATATGAAACGGGCACTTCCCACATTCGATAAGAGTCTTTCTGCTGATCTAGTAGAAATAGTGCACATTTAATCCAGTTGTTACTGATGGGTAGTAGGGGATTTT
>JTDE01004211.1:23875-42640 GCA_014338405.1 Paragonimus skrjabini miyazakii
CTCTTACAGACAGCCGACAGTCGTGGTCTTGTTGGACCTGAAGGCTGCTTTCGACTCAGCTGCTCGTAACGTTCTCTGGGGCTTCCTCCTCCACAAGGGAGTACCAGAAAAATACGTAGATCTACTGTATGCTCACTGTGCAAGCAAGGTGAGAGTTTATGGACAACCGTTTCCAGCTTTCATCACTTCTGGTGGTGTTCGTCACGGGTGTCCGATTTCCCCCTTCCTGTTCAGTTTTGTCATGGACAACATTCTGGAGGTTGCGTTTCGGGAATACAGTGGGCTTGGTGTTGAGCTTCTTCCGGGCGCTAGGTTGACCGCTCTGGAGTATGCGGACGACATTGTCTTACTTAGCCCCTCTGCTGAAAACATGCAGAACATGCTGGACAGGTTGAGCGACCGAGCTGGTTTATATGGGATGCGCTTTGCATCTTCAAAGTGCAGTGTTGCCTGAAGACTGGGTCAGTTCAACTCCTATTTTCTTCATTGCAGGTAATCCGCTTGAGACTGTGGACAGTTTCAAATACTTGGGTAGCACTATCTTATCAGCCCGTAATATTGCTGATGCGATATCAGCGGGGATTGTAAAGGCACGAGTTGCCCTTGCCGAACTGCCTCATCTCTGGCGTCGGAAAGTCGTCCGGTTGTCGCTGGGGGGAAGGGTATATAATGCATGTGTGCGTTCCATTTTGCCTTATTGTTCGGAAACGTGGCCTGTTCGCAAAGAAGATATCAACAGGCTTGCTGTGTTTGACCATCGTTGTCTCCGCCAATTGGCCCATATTAAGTGGACTGATCGCGTGAGCAATGTTGCCGTTCGCCGGCGCGTATTCCGGAACGCTCGGGATGCGCGATCAATCGGTCAGTTAATCACGGTACACAGCTTGCGATGGTTGGGTCACGTACTCTGTATGTTATCTAATCGTTTACCGTACGGGGCATTCTATCCTGAAACCACCAACAGTTGGGTAAAACCGCGTGGTGGTCAAGCAACAACGTGGTCACGAAATATGAAGACCTTGACTGCCCTATTGAGCAAAGTGGGTAGGTGTCGCCTGCCTGGCTGGGGTCCTCGTGATCACTGAAACCGCTTGTTCGAGACGCTATCCGAGATGGCAATGTGTCGCAGTCAATGACGGCCCTGTATCCATACCATTTCTAGTTCTTCCGCTTAGTCTTGTTTTAGTAATGTACAACCTTCTTAGTAACGTTTTCTTCCAGGATATTCCACCTCACTGTTGTGGCGAGCGGCGGCCCGAGCCACAGTACCTTTTGGTCGGGCTCATGGCTGTTATGATGATGATGACTACCACGTCGTTTTGCGCAGCAGTTGGTAATATCATTTGTTATGAGGCCCGATGTAGTTAGAGCTGATCTAACATGCAGAGTAAGTGACACACCAGTCGGAGGCTGTGCAACCTGATTAGTTAAACAAGTAACCACGCATCCCGAGCGTTCCGCAATACGCAATACGCAATACGACTACGTTGCTCGTTATCATTCCACTGGTATAGTTGATGGAGAGAACGAGTGTCAAACAAAGTGAGTCATTTGCTACCTGTGTAGCGAATAAGCCACGTTTCAGAGCACACACGACCGTTATACATCTTCCCCTTCGTTTACAACCGAATCTTTATCTGAAAACACAGATGATGCAGGTGAGCAAGAACAGGCAGTTAGACCTGCTGTTGATATCCTCGCTGCCATCTCTTCATCATTATCACAGGCTGACGATATAGTGTTCCCCAAGTATATGAAAGTTTGTCAGTTCTAAGTGCATTTTCTGCAGTAAAGAACACAGTAGTGGGAATGCCGAAGTCTCGAGACACTACTTTGCACTTTGAAGGTGCGAAGCGCATTCCATATAAACCAGTTCGGCCATTCATCTTGTTCAGCGTGACCTGCATGTCTTCTTCAGAGGAGTTAATGCGACAATGCCATCCGCATACTTCATGCCGGTTAACCCGGCAGTGGGAAGAATCTGATCACCAAGCTTGTTGGATCCCTCAGGTGCACTTTTCAGAATGTTGTCTGTAGCGAACTTGAACGGAAGTGAAGATCTAACACCCCTGACGAAATCACGATAAGCGATGTACACCCAGGGCAGTTATGCATGACTCCTCACCCTGCATGCAGTTCAGGTTTACAATGTTTTTATCAGATTCACGTACTTCCGTGGAACTCGCCTGTAAATTTGGAAGTTCCAGAGGACCGAATAGAAAGAAGCCTTCAAGTCTAAGCTGATAGATCGTCGGTTGTTGTTAAGGGCAGCGATGCCTGAAGAGCCGTCGCAAGTTAGCAGTGTGATCAACGCCCTCTTTGATCGTATCGGATTATTGCCTATTCACATGTCTGGCTTTCTCTGGGATTAATAAATCGATGTAATATGAGGGCACTGGGTATTTTGGACGCCACAGACACCAGAGTGTTGCCTCTATGCTTGTCACACAGACTTCCGTTGTGTTTTGAAAACGGGTAGTGCTGTTCCCAAGCCTTGCTTACGTAGCACCTCTAGTTTCCCAAATTATCTGGAGGGTTCATGTATCAATTTGTGGCTACCATCATTGAGAAGAGAATGAGAGGGGAGATGTGGTCTACGAACCTTGTTATGTTTCAATAACTTAAGCTCCAGGGCCACTTCTGCTTGCAACGGGGGGCCGTGTGGAACACACTAACTGGTCATTCTGGTCTCGTTATATCTGTGATCCGGTTGAGGTTAGCTGAACTGATCTTCAGAATACTTTACCCATCCGTGAAGTCGGCGCGATTGATTGATAACTATCTCTTTCTCGCATGGTCTCATTTTCACCGTCTCGTTGCTTTGCCCAAACGCGGATCAAGTGAAAATATTCTCTGCCATTGTTAGATAGCAAGGCTCGTTCCACCTCTTTCAATTGTTCGGCCAATTGATGTCAAATTCTCTGCGCAAGCTTTTAGTCAGCTTGCGTTTAGGCTGTCGACGGGTATAATCATATTTAGCGCCAAGCGGAATCGAGGGACTCTTGTTCATAAGGTTGATCTAGGTGATAGAGTTTCAGTTCGCTCACAACTGCACGGCTCCTTTGACATGTAGCTCTTCATAGCTGTTATGTTTCAATGTTCGTCAGGTCCGGTCCACTTAATCGAACTGGGCAGTTTGTTTAACAGTGCTTCTTGGTAAACGTTCTTTACACGTCCTTCACTCGAATGCCAGTTGCTTATCCTGTATCCACGAGTGTATGACATTCGGGCAAATGACAGAGCAAAACGGACACGCACTACGGCATGATCTGGGATACGCCTAGGCGCAACACCTTTTGCTGTGTATTGCGCCCGGACACCAAACAGACCCCCCCAGCCACCTAGAAAAAACGATCGGCTAACTTGATGATAGTTTTTGGCCACCTTCGAAAGGCCGACGAGGTCATCGGAATATCTATCAGATGTAATATATGTACTGCACTTCTGATTCGTGTTGGTAAAGTTTAACTGATGCGCTCGGTAAGACCACTTACAAGCAACTGTTCTCTCGGGTCCAATCGGATAGACATTGTACTGCTCTGAAACTCGGTGCGATTCCCACTTCAGCACAACCGCGGGATTCAGTTTCGGCGTTGACAAATACTCTGAGAGAGGAGCGGTTGGATGAACAATTAACTTGGGTTGAGCTCAAGTGAATGTCGTTTGAGAATCGTAGACTCGCATCTCCGACACTCAGCGCAGTCAATCAAGTACAAGAGTGCTTGCCTGAACTACTTGCCGACCAACTTTCCAAGGAGTGCGGACATTGTCTTGGATTTGGAAAACAGTTATCCCTACCGGGCACAGGCAGGTCATAGAAATTTGGGGTTATCTTAGAAGGAGAAAGTTCTACTGGACGAATACTGTCACTGTCAAGATAGTGACCTGCAGGAAGCTAAGGACTCAAGCGCTTAACTCACTTGGCATCGAGGGGCTTGCCTGGACCGAGGGTACAGTGAATAAGACACTAATAGCTGCGTTCGGTGAGTGTATTTGAGGCTACCTCAAACTGTTGAGTGATAGAGAGTTTTCTACCGTGTTTGGTAATACACTGGTGGTCACAGTCAAACATGAGGCGATCGGAGTGCTCTTTGTTTGATGGTACCTTTTCTTAATCTCTTTCGTAATCAGAAGACAGCAATGCTATAATCACAAAATGGCTTTTGCTGTATACTCACAGCATCGTGCCTCACCATCCAAACACTATCATGCAACTAGCAGTGAAATACACAATCCTGCAAATGCATCTTTTCTCCCATCCGACCGTCCCTCTTTGACCCCGCTGACCAAAGTTCCAGTCGGCATAGTCCCTCGAATTGATGCAGTACGCAAACTTGACCACTACTTCAAAGTAGCAATGTAGGCCAGGGAGGATACTCGTCGTACAAACTAATTAAAATGTAGGTGGCAATGGTCTCACCTGTGACCCAACTACTTTTTAGACGTGTAGACAACTTGATGTCATTTGCTGGGGTTTAAATACGGGATTTTTGCCTGGCAAGTGTCACTCTCCATTTCTTTGGTTTCAAACTAAGTGGCGGTCTTCTTATCATGGTTGTATACCATTTAGGTTTCAATGTCAACTGGTTGTTGCTATTCATTTATAGTGGTGATCACACTAGAAAAATTGTCCACCTTTTTTTGGTGTCCACTGAGCTTAGTTTTGTCTATGTTTTATATGTTTATTTCTCTAGTATCGTGTGAAAAAGAAAGTCGTTGACATACTAACCCACGTAAATTATTAATTATGACGGGATAATTTGCGTCGACTTGTCCTCTTGAACTCGCTGTATTTCGGTCGGTTGTCTTTCGCGATGCCTGTTTGTTGCATTCGTTTTTCGCCATTCAGTTAGTGGCCAATAACTCTTCAGCCTCCAGTCTTCCCCAAAGTCATACTTCTGAATATTTTCAAAAACTCCCCATTACTTACAACAGTAGCAACGCCGACTTATCAACTTCCGGGTCCGTTAACTCGAATTTTGATCAATCAGTGCCCAGAGCAGTGACACCCGGTCATCATTCGGAGCTGGAAGTGTTCGGTCAATCGGAGAAGTCTTTTCTACAGACTGATGGTGAATGGATAGACCGCACAAATCCTCAAGAACACGTTTTACTTCATAGGGGTACAAGCGCCGATCGTGATACATACTCACAGTACCTTCAGTCCAATGACCCTGATGGTACTCGCATGGCTTATCTACGGGTAAAACTAAGGGAATGCCTCTCTTCGTCGTCTTTGGGGCACATTCCTTCCCTATCAAGCACGGTCATTCCAAGAAAGGTATTGTTTATTTGTAATCTGTTGTTCTGTATATCAAATGAATATGACCAGCAGAAACAAGCAACCGTTATTGATCTACCTTTAAGTCCAGTCGTCTGTTTTCTGGAGTGTTTAATCGCTAATGCTCGACAGTAGGCAATGATATTGCTATTTCCATTGACGTCAAACGCAAAGGGAAATCGATTTTACGTCTTTTACCAACCATTTTAGGAAAGGTGCGTAATGATTCCAATAACAGAAATGCAGTAATTGAATTACCTCAACCCGAGAGCCAGTTTTGGCACAGCAGTACTAACACTTTGAATTGAGAAATTCAGATGTTTATCTCTCGAACGCAGTTGTACGTTATCGTCAACAGTAATTAGGAATAGGTTTAGTGACGATCACCACATTCACTACAGTTTAGCTGAGAGTCAGGGATGCTATAGTTTCTGCGTTGGTTATTGCTGAGGCCTTCAAACAGTTGCGGCTGTGTTGGTTCGTTTTTAGTAGCATCTTCAACCAAGGGACAGAAACATTAGTATCAGTGATGGGCACAGCAGAAGTAGAAATGATTGAATTATAAAGAAGTTGATAGAAATGTCTATATTGAACAGATCCATCATCTAAATCAAGTATGCGACACATTCGAGTACCCAGGTTGTTGAGCACAATCTCTCGAGTTGTTTGAAGGTCGCTGTCACGATGATATACAACTTCAGCGGATTCCAGGCTAAGCATGTTGTTTCAGAGAACACGGTTCTTGAATAGCTTTGGTGGACTGCCTGCAGTTGTTAGATAGTCAGAACTTGGATATTGCATCTGAAAGTTATCCACGCCATTCTCCAGTTCTTCCAAATTATATGGGTTGATAGGCTTGATCGCACTTTTCAGTATGTGCACAGAATCTCCAGCGGCACGTTTGAATTGCTAATTTATCAGTGCCGTGACCAGATGTCGACATCCCACTTACTTCCGTCAATCTTCAAAGTTCTGCGTAGTGAAGTGAGTTCCATTGTCAGTGACCAACGCATATGCTATTCATTGCCGACTAAACTTTCTTCGCAATGTAATCATAGTGGAGTCCGCAGTTGCCCTCGACGTATACTAAACTTCCGACCAACGCGAACATGAATAAGAAATAATTAAAGCATGGTATTTATCCAGGAATGGACCACACTAGTCAGCATGTATTCGTTGCCAGGCCTGAAGTCGTTGCCCAAGGTATCCATTTTGATGGTCGCGCTTGCGTCTTGTGTACACATTGAACACAACAGAGATCAGCGTTCAGTTCTGACCACCGACAAGTCAAACGAGCCAATTATTTCTTTTCGTTTTTCAAGTTACCGACGCGTCAATCGACTAGTACATGAGATTCTAATGTGGGAAGAATTATATTTCTATTACCAAAGCACAATAACCCATCGTGAGTAACAGAAGGTTCATCTTGGCGTTTGTAGAATTTAATAAATCTTCGCCGGACACCGCGGTATCAGCCATTATGTCATAAGGTCAAAATTGCGTGATAGTATTTTCGAGAAGTTGGAATTGGTTGAGTGAATAAACAGTCGGAGCCACCAACGTCTCCGGAATCAGCTCACCGAAATGAATTGTTAGCATGGGGAATTAATTTTGCATTTCGGTGTTGGATATTGAGCGAATATACAGTCAAAGCAACACTTCATCTCAGAACAGTTACCGCAGGAGATTTAACAAGATATTTGTTAGGAGTATAATTGAAGTTGAAGGCTTCGTGATCCGTGACTGTAGTGAAATGAACACCAAGCAGGTATCTGTGAAGTCTGTTGATCGCCCAGTACAACGCCCACGCTTCTGTTTTTGCGCATATCCATATTCTACTGAACTGATGTGTCTCGAAGTGCAAGTAACAGGATGACCCTTTTGTTCTAACACAGTATCAATACCCGTTAGGGACGTATCATTATCCAGCATTGATGGTGACTGCATCGGAGGACAGAAACGTCAACTGAAATCCGAAGGTTTGTCGATGTAGACCAGTACAAACAAAAGTATTTTGGTAGAGAAGATAAAATAAAAGTTCCTTCCTTATCGGCGAAATTATGAGTAAATCGAATGTCACACTGAAGAGAACCCAATAAATAACGAAATCCGTCAAAAGTCTTCGGAGTAGATGCTTTGGATAGAAGTGAATGGACGGTAACCATTCTCATCAACGAGAGACCCTAAACATGAGAACGTGGACATATCAAAAATGCATTTGGAAGAATTAACGGCAGTTTGTAAGGCCCAAAAGCGTTAGAGTAGAGCATGCAATCGTTCATCATACATAGGCATGGTTGCCGCGTGCATAATAGTATCCTGATAAATGGAAACGACTCCTGGATTGGCAGTATTGATGTTCATAGCATTTTAAAATATAGCAGCTGATACAATCAGACCAAAACGAGAGAAAATCATAACTCGACGATCCGAAAATAGTAATGACGATTGTAAGAGCACTGGAATATGTAGAAAAACGTGCTTGCAGAAATAGTTAGAACCATGAAATTGATGCAAGATGTCTCTTAGTTCAACAGTAGCACAACTCTTCTGCCAAAGAAATTTGTTGAGCGTGAGTCGATAATCACCGCCAAATCGAGACATTTTACCGTCACGTTTAGGCGGGGTCACAATCGTTGTAGTCTAAGTCAAAAACTAATATATTTTTCTCCACAAGTTGATCAACTGCTTTTTTGACAAGTTCACGTAATCCAAGCGGAATGATTCTTTTCTATAAAAATCGGTTTGCCTTTAAGTTCGAGCGAAATTAGGTTTAATACGCATACGGCCAGTAGCTTCCGAACATTGATAGCGTTGCGCATTTTTGAGTCACATGCATCCGAAAACAATGAAACAGAAATGAACAAAAGTTTCACACCACGGACAATAACCAAACAATGGCAATTGTTAACACTGAATTCCGAATCGCAAAATGTGAATTGACAAGAATCCGTTGTTAAAGTACGTCCAATGATACCTTTGACAAAGGCTTCGGGAAATTATGTGGTTACCGTGTGAAGCCATTTTACAAAATCAGGAGAAATAAATCAATCAAGGCTGCCAGTGTCCACAATGAATGAATGTTCAGTCTATACGCACGCGGATTAAAAACGAATGCAAACCCACACACACACACAAGCACACATCAACTCTCTATGCTTATTCGCACCTTGGGATCTTCATGTGGTGACCTCTGGTGAACCGTGAACCGTAACATCCTACTGGTAGCCTGTCTACACACCGCAGGTGAAACACACAAACATGTGCCAGTTATTGACTGCCTAATCTGAAGCTTGTACATTGTAAATTTTCTGATTTAAATTGCTTGATAAAGGCTCTCCGAGATGGTCGGAACGTTGCGAAACCGATAACTCTTTTGGTTTTTAACTGGTTGTGGCTTAACCAAGGAATTACTTAATAATGAACATTAGCACAACGCACAATTTGTTTTCCCATATCCGTTCCGTTTATGGTTCGGAAGTACTGATGTTCAATAGAATTCTTAAGTAGATAGGTTTGTTTACTGTGACTAGTAAAATCAACGGAAAGAACAGCAGGAGCAGTAAAAAGAAAAAAATGGATTATATAAAATAAGACTTTGAATTGTGACAAACGGATTGACTGCGGCCAATTTTACCCTACCTGTGCCACTTAGCGCATCGAAATTGGCAAATTAATCGAGAATGTTTGCTACTTTATGACCTACAACTATTTCCCTGTTGGTTAGGCTTTGAATCAGCTGCATGTTGGTTATTGTAAATTGCACTTAAAAAGTTAATCTGTTTGGACCGTCGGCCTTGTTGACCTTCTGGCCTTTTCACCCGGTTCATCTTTCACAGCAGCCTTGACATAACGATACTGTTCAATTAGTGTTCTACCGGACTGGAATTCGGAAACAGCAAAAACTTTTGTTGCATACCACACATATTTATTCCAGCGATCGTATAACATCAAGCGGAATTCTTAACTGTCGTCTCAGAAATGTTTCAGCCAGTATGTGCTGCTTAGGTGTCTCTGGGTTAACTGTTTGACGACAGGCTATCTGGAGAACATCAATCATTTTCTGTATTTTTTCACCCCCAATTTTTGTGAGGCCCGCTTAAACGTATCCATGATTTTTTCCACTTGACCATTATACTGTGCATGATAAACAGGCGTGAACATGTGATGGATGCTGTTGGTGATACAATATGCTTGGGATTTCACTGAACTATTGTCCGTAACCAAGACTACGAGAACACCAAATTGAGCGAATAATCGTCGAAGATGATAAATGATTTGAAACGTTGGTTCCCACTGATAAACTTGAAAAAGGCCAATAATCGCATGTAAGATGTCTGGCGCATTGGCATTTCGTTCGCATCTCATCGGTTAGTTTTGCTAAATTAACATACACATTATATAGTGAGGGGGCAAGTGGCTAGATGAAATCGATCTAGTCATGTCTGAGTCAGTCAATCAGGTGACCAAAGCGCAAGAAGCAAGATGCAACTGAAGCTTACTCATTAACAAGAATATGAAATAGGATTGCTGTGGGTCAAACAGGTAAAAGGAGTTCAAAAAGAGAAAGGGAGAGAGATGGTTAAAAATCCATACAGATCAAACAATTGGAAGATGTACATCGATTTACACTGATTAAAAAGATAATGCAATATGAATTTAGAATGGATAGGGGTGGTTCAGTAGCTATTAGATTGTATGAAAAATACATTGGTCTAAAATGTTTGGGTTTGAAAAAAAGTACGAACGTAAAACGGAATCGAAGAGTACCAGTTGCGTTTTTACCAGCATAGCGCAAGGCTAGTCACCAAATGTTTCTGAGCGCACAAGGTGGGATTCGGCCGATGTATTGAGGCAGCTTCCGCAATATTGAGACCCTGCTTCAGTTTGGGTCTGAAGAACACTCTAAAGGCGGTCTTTGGGTCAACTGAGTGCCCGGTCTGCTAAAGGTTCTTTGTAACGGCACTGATGGCACAACCGACCCCCGAATTCAAAAGCCATTTCGGTATGTGTTCTTTGATGCGTGTACCGAGGTGCCTCCTAGTTCTACCGACGTATCTGCTTCCACATACACAATCAAACGTGTATACAATGTTGGATTGGGCGGAAAGGAGCACCACGCTCTTTCTAGGTGTAATTGGAACACGGGTATAACTAAACAGACTTGCAGGAGACACTAATAGGTGTAACAAGCGTAGGTTGTGGAGTAGAATACTTTTGGATAAACCTCTCAGGATAACCATTTTCTATTGGAATCTCATGTAGTAACATCAGTTCACTTTCTAACTGATCTTCTGTCACGATAAGTCGTGCTCTGTGAAACAAAGTCCTAACCAGGCCACGTTTTTGTGTAATTGGTGCGAAGCTTTTAAAATGCGAATGTTGTCTTGTTCACATGTACTTGTGATAAACACGTCTAAAAAGGGACCCATCCACGTGTCTTTCCAGGAAAACGTCCATTCAATCTGTTTGGATTTTTAACCATCTCTCTCCCTTTCTCTTTTTGAACTCCTTTTACCTGTTTGACCCAAAGCAATCCTATTTCATGTTCTTGTTAATGAGTACGCTTCAGTTGCATCTTGCTTCTTGCGCTTTGGTCACCTGATTGACTGACTCAGACATGACTAGATCGATTTCATCTAGCCACTTGCCCCCCACTATATAATATGTATGTTAATTTAGCAAAACTAACCGATGTGATGCGAACGAAATGCCAATGCGCCAGGCATCTTACATGCTGTTATTAGCATTTTTCAATGATAAATGGTTGTTGCTGTTGTGGTCATTCGCATGGGAAAAACTTCCGATCACTTTGAATATTTGTCGACCGCTAATAACGATTACAGTCCGTTCGACGGGCCTCCAAAACCAAGATGAATCCGGGATCATAATTTGTAAACCCTTGGCCATGAGTATAATTCATATTTAACGGACATTTTTGCCGCCATCGCACAGTTATATTAGTATCATCAGCAGGAGCATCGCTTAGCAGAAACTGTAAACTAACTGCAGTTATGGCATCTGGTTACTTGAGTTCAGGCGACGAGACGTCTTTATCCAAGACACAAGGGTCAGTGCCCATGGTAGATCGATCAGTAAGTGTGGTATCGGAAGGTGCATCGGTGGAAATGTCTGAATCGACATCTTTCAAACGGCCAACTTTGAACTCAGTCGTCGCAACTGAACTACCTGTCGATCAACCTCACTCAACTTGAAGAGGACTTTGAAACATTGAGTCCCTTTTAACCATTTGAATAGAATAGTCAGAAGACACAAATTACGATATGAATTCATTTCGCACACTCTCGTCAGTCGTAAACGTGTGACTAGCATGTTTTCATGCTAGTCACACGTTTACGACTGACGAGAGTGTGCGAAATGAATTCATATCGTAATTTGTGTCTTCTGACTATTCTATTCAAATGAAGAGGACTTGCCCGAGAATAACGCCACAGTTGATCTCGTTTGAATTTATGTCGCAGCAGTCAGGGCAATAGGATGGCGAAGGCGATACTGATCGGGTTAGAGGCCTGGACGGTGTTTGTGGTACCAGCATGCGCACTGGTCACACTGCATACCTCCGGAGGAATTGGCGACGTGAGTGCCACAACCCTTAGATCTTTTGTTGCTTCCTGTCTTATTGTTCATAATCAGATAAGAGAAGACAAACAGGGAATATAGAAAATGGAGATAAGTCGATAACTGTCTGTAAATGTGTTGTTATCTATGGTGATGATGGTGATAATGAAGTCGATAACTTTGCATGTGGTAACTGCAGATTCAGCCGGCAAGAGGGCACCACCGGATTACATGTACAATAGAAACACTAGCACCAACCTGAGAGGTCTCGGAAAGTTTGTCCGATCAGTCTGAAATTCCTGCGTTAAAAATCCTGACTTCTTCCCAGGAAATGCTCATTTTAAATAATCAACTATAGTTTACAAGTGCACGTTTGTATTTTCGGAAGCAACTAAATTTTTTTGAATCCTGGTATAATAATAATGGCTCCTGGTAAGCAGTTTGTGGTAAAAAGATAACTTCTTCGTTCCACGTCAAAAGAACGAACCGGCCGCCATGACCTTCGTATGTAAATGATTCAATGGTGCACGAACACCGTGAATATGAGGCACAAATTGTAATAGTTCACCAAACCTTGGGATGATTAGAAGGTGATTTTATTCGTTGACGGGGACATCTCTGTTATGGTTTCTATCTTCCCTCACTCAGGCGTGCGACCCTACCGATCAAAAACGAAACCCGAATATTGATTACATTCTCTGAAGAAGGATCATCTGGTGGGCTTAACGCAGAAACCTTGCCCTTCAAGGCGTTTAAAAACCGAAGCAAGATGCGATTGATGATCTTCCACTATGGCACCAACAATGTTACTATTGTCCTAGTAAGCCATGGCACCCATCATGCCGTCTAACGTTGTGTTCATGATTTGCTGAAAGATCGCTGGAGCACACTTCACACCTGTTGGCAAGTGGTTGTACTGGTGCAATCTGCGATGTGTGTTAATAGTTGAAATTGCTTGCGATATGTGTCAATCTTTGTTTGTAAGTAAGACTCAGAAAAATCAATCTTAGTGGAGATCTTGCGGATACTGATGAGTCTCTAATGCTTCGTTTAGACTAGTTGGTACGTTCCCGTATTATCTTAGCGAAGTTTGCCTTTTTTCATTACCACTACGAATGTGGCCCAAACGGAATAGTTTGCTGGACTGATAACTCCTATTCTTTCCATCCGGTTCAGCCATCCTCCAGGGAAGCAATAGCTGCCTATGGAATCGGTCTTTTCAGACAGAAATTGTTTTTTTTTACCTAAACGAAAGTACAAAGTGGCCTTTGTTTGTGTACACCGACCAAAACCATCTTCAAAAAGATTGTGGTATTGTCTCCATAATTTTGATAATTATACGTAATTTTAGCGACTGGATAGACTTGACTACAGACTGAATTCAATGGCACATTGAATAATTGCACTTCATCACTCTAGTCTATACCTCAAGTTCAACTTTAGATCTTTTAGAATGTGAAACATCGAGTTCTCTTCATCCAGCTAATCCTGAAGGCAAGAAGATGTACGTTATGGGATGCAAACATTTCGTTTATTCTCATCATTCGATAGCATAAAACATTTGGTTTTGTAGGTTTAGGGCGTGACGACAAAGTAATGAAATGGGTGTAATCAAGTTTGAGTAAACGGTTTCACTGCCACGGCAACGAAATTGACTGTGCCAGCACCTTTTGCTAACAGAGAGCCGGCGCGTGACGCTTGATTAACAACGCCACGGAAAGTGCCAGCGTCTTAGGGTTGCGGCTGCGTGATGAGACCATAAACGGGGTCAACCACATAACCTGTTGCGATTAAGTGTTTCGCGATCGGAGACGTTGGATTTCTGTTAGGGTGTTAGTCTGCTGACCCGCGTTGAGTCACTGTTTGCACTAGCCACTTTGGGATGTGCTCCACCTTCCTCTGCCGTAAGTTATGATCCATTTTGCAGGTGAACTGGTAAACGACGTGAGAGGCAGTTTTTCGAGAAAGGACGATCGGGGCTGTGGAGACTAATCCTGCGGTTGGAAAGTAACAAACGCAATTCCGCTACGGGATAAGTGCTACCAATGACAGATTTCAACTTTCGAATTACACCAAGAATATTATGGTCTCCTGTGTAAGGATGGTTGACAAAAACCTGATTCCTCGGCGCTGATTGTGATTGAGGGTTAGTCACTCGTTTCGTGCAAAGCATTTCAACAAATTTGGCCGTATACCCATTCGCAGGCAGATCACTCCTCAAGGGCTCCTCTTTACAATGTAACATACCAATTGCACGTAAATTGCCAAGTTGAAATCCACAGTTTAAATTTCCCATAAATGGAATCTGAGCTTCGGGGGCGTTTCGGACCATATTGTTGGTCTGCCCATATGCCGATCTGTGTAAATAATCCCATGTTCTCCGTAAGATGAGTGTAATATCAGAGGCCTTATCCACATGTAAGCGTACCACTCAGTAAAATGTCAACCCACCTTTTGCTACTTGAAATATCATCGTTGAATGCAGCGAAGATAAAGTTAGGTTGACTGTCGTGATAGGTTGACTTCTCTCTAGGCCATCGTAAACGTTTGGATAAGGGTGCTATCCCACAATAAACTTCCTTATGTCCACGCTTTCTGTATCTTTGGCACTTGTGATTTCGCACTTTGCAAACTCGCCCAAAATGAAATTCTCCATGCTGCTAGCGTACGATCGGTCTTCAGTAAGATACTGTTTATTTTAATCTTCCACGCGAACAGCGAATTGAACGTTGCTGATGAGTTTTGCTGTAAACGGTAAGAGAAATTGAAAAGACAAGCTATTAGTGGTATTGTTAGGGGGCCCACCCTGTTACCGTCCCAAGCCGCCTCCGTCGTGAGAAAGAAAAAAAAACGATTGACTCACTCCTACTTAGCGAAACTGTTCAAAGCGGTCGAGACTTTTTATGCCGCTATGCTCACTAGTGACCCTAACTCTTTTTGTCCCGGCAACTGTTCTCTTTGATGTCTTGGGAATGTGTGGTCATTACGCGCCCTATAAGTACTTTGTACTTGCCGCCTTTGCCGCACATGTTTTGGGGCGGAACAAGGCTCTTTTTTGTACGCGTCTTTTGGCTTGTCTTGGGAGCGAATACGAGGACAGTCGCAGTACTTTTCGGGACCGAGATTTCCGTGTGAATTACTAGCGAGAGGAGTCCGAATTCTGCTAAGCTCATTACGGTAGCAAGGACGAACCAGCGTATCGTTTAGGAGGGTTTACAACAGGTATATTGCACGATCTTTGTTTGAACTGATTTGGCTGCATTTTAACAAGCACATACTGCAGAAATGAAAATGACAAAATATTCATAAACTTGTGACTTATCCGGTACGTCGCAACCCTGGTTGCTTGTGAGTGGCCATTGTTATCAGGTTTGTCTCACATGATCACTTGTTCAACCCCACAACCGATTGTTATGCTGATTCCAAAATGGGCATTACTCAGCGTTAAAAGCGCATGACGAAGTTACACCTTTGTGGATAAAAGTTTGTGGCCGAACTGCATGAGAGCATCATAGACACACGGCGCACGTGAGGACGGTCAGTCACGTTCTGTGGAGTGGAGCGTTTTTTGGTTCGACCGCAGAGTATCAGTGGGCCGATACAGATCTCCACTTGCGACTTACGCTAGTTATGGTATGCCACATTTGAAGGGCAGCGTCACTACTATATACATCTTCGCAACTGTGCATATACCTAGGGCAATGGCAATCAGTAGCCACCGTTCAGGCCTATGCACACATCAACTTTTGACGCAGGTAGTTTGTCTGCCTTAGAACTGATGGCACCAACTTGCCTGGCTTAAAGCCCGAAAGTTGGCCTTTTCTGTCGTCGCTACCCACGTTTTTATACAATTTAGTTTTTTGCGTTCTCGATTGACGAGAAAAGGTGAGGTATCAACATCTCGTAATGTGTCTTTCTGTGTTAGTGGTGAACCTGTTTGATGAATTGAACGCACAGCGGAATCATTCTGATGGCAAGGATGATGTTGCGTCAGTAAGAGCTTTCGTTTCAAATTCCTCTCATCATTCGGACCCGTTGGTGAATGTAATCATGTAATGATGAATATTTTTAATTGTAACGGATAATCTTATAGATATCTATTGCAGTCCGTAACAGAAGCATTCTTTCTGTCGAACCGATCGAACTGCCTCGTTACTGTTGTTCACCTTGTGCACCTCCGTAAATTTCCCCGGGTATCCGTGTGCTTGCACTGCTTCTATGGCGTCGTGTTTTGCGTGCAATTTATCTGGAATGCAAATGCCTCTAGCTGTACGAAATAGGATTATGGTAAAACCGCGTTTGCGTGCGGTCAGGAGAATTGAAGATATTGACCCTCTGGCGTTATTTTGTCAGAGACTGAACATTATAGCGTACAATTTTTATGTTTACTAATGAGTGCAACTAACTAGTAGCTAAACTGTTGTCTGAATAAGTTTCGTGAGATAAATATGGATTCCGTTTAATATCGTTGAACTGGCTGATAAACAGGTATAAGTACAATGTAAAGTGTAATCTTATTCTGTGACCAGTGAAGCTTCGACAGTGTTATCCGGGGTTTGGGTTTTAATCAGTTCTGAGAAAGTGTCTGTTAGTGTTGGGCCATACGGACTTTCCATATCTACACCACCTGTTCGTTTCTCAAAGTTAATTTGAATGTTTTCGGTGTGTATCGAAACACGACACTTGCGATTGGAGGCAAAATTCAACTGTCTCATGGGGGCAACATTTGTAAAGATAAATCGACACTGGTGAAATACACCTGTTGTTCACCAACCGAAACGTGTCCTTTGATTTCTGCTAGTTTACAAGTGATCTTTTAAGTAATGTGACAATGCCCCTTTGTTTGAAATGTCCGCTTGCGATCTTGTGGTAAGGCCTTGTCATGTACCATTTTTGTCTAGCTCTGCAGCACGTTTTCTTCAACGTGTGTCCATACCGTTTGGATTCATTTGCCTGTATTTAGTTTCATGGATATGTTCACGTAACAGCCGTATTGAGTATTGTCTTGCATCTTGCTTTTCCACCAAGGTGTCGTCCATCTTATACTTTTGCTGGTCCTCCAAAATAGTGCTCGTTCTTTTGTACAGTGGTCTTCAAAGGCGACAATACCTGAGCCCCTAGTCTGCTCAAGAACCGTCAACTACCATGTTTCGCTTAACACTTTCAATGCCCGATACTGTTCCTGTTTTTGACAGCACCGCTGGAATAACATTAAGGTTCGGCAGAGGATATCACAGGTTTCCTCAGTTCATACGGAGTAACAGATTGCACTGTAATGGTATGCTGTCACAGCTCTCGCCTTCAGACGAACATTTCACCTGTCACACTTTGACCGGGAATGAGACTGTAGTACGATAACCGGCGGGAGAAATATTTTGCCCATTATACTGTTAATCTCAATTTGAGTGTAGTCAGAGTGTCAAAGTGCACAGTTATGCATTGTCAGTGGGTTTGACTTGAGTCAAGTGTTTTTTTTTCGAAAGGGATCGATAGGAAAAGTCTATTAGAACCTGGCAGGTGGCCTCCTACAATCCCACACCATTTACCAATAGTCGGAGATTTGGTCGAGTTAAGAAGACAGTTACTGTGCATCTTCTAGAAATAATCGACCAACCTGAGCAATACTAGTAAGGTACTCTGATTAACTGTTTTGATACGTTTGGTCGATGATGGTTAACTTTACATCGTGAACACTATGACCAACACACTTTCTGCATGAGAGTGCTCATTGAAAAGATTTTGGTTATGAGCGGGCTCTAACCAAAGCGGACCCCGAGCTAGTGCTTCTTTTTGGAAGAGGTTGCTGTAACCTCCATCTTACTATGAAAGTTGCAATCAAGTGTTTCTCAACTTGTAGCCGCCATTATTCTACACAGTGTCAATGTTGCTGATGATTTTTCGTTTGTTGTGTTTGCTTCCAGGCCCTTCTAACCAAAACAGAAAAATGTTTGTGCAACGTGGTTCTTTGAACAAACTAAACCAGTATAACGTACGGTACAACCACTCTGTTTTACTAGTTACTGTACACTGTAAGAACATAGAAATTCAAGCGTGTCCGAGTACCGGAATCCAGATGTTCACCTCGGTCAGTATGTTGCGAGCTGAATGACTCAGAGGCAGTTACATCGTACGAGAACGAAACAGATCAGACTGGGGTAAGGGTAGCTGATACGCTGGATAACCGTGAATAAGGGCCGGAGTTGTCACACTGTGAGGAGAGGTGTCACGTAAGAACAGGGTTACACACCAATTGGTTACGATCCTTAACGTCTCTTTCCTTAGTTAGAGAGCATTAGTACGATCTCTATCGTGTATTCACCTGAATCGGCTTAATCGAAACTCCCCGACGGTTGGTTCGTCTACACAGCGGCAGCCTCCTGAGCTTCTGGGCTGGTTGAGCATGTGTGGTTTTCGATTGATTGAAAGCCAACTATATCCATCGTCAAATCCAAGTTTTCCATTGTCATCCGAACTGGGATATCTACCACCAAACCTTAGACGGAGCTGATTGGAGTGACGTCTCCACATTGATGGGTCCACTCCTCAGAGTGTTGGGTGCAGCGTTCCTAGATAACTCCTAGCATCATCGTCATCATCATAGACAGCAATACATCAGTGGTTCACACTGATGCTAGTTGGTTCTGCTTGTATTTGCGAACGTACACCTTGTTCTGGTTTGTGCTTCATGTTTCCAGTTATATTACCATCCCGTCAGAAGTGGTACTGCTTTCGCCACGTGGCATCCAACGTCGTCCTTAATCTTCAACTTCTGTTATGGAGCTTTCGGACTGGATGTTGGGCGACAGAGTATCATGAATTCTTCGATGATTTCTTGTGATGGCTCTTCTCCACTAGCTTGCAATAGGCACTCTCTAAGGTGTCCATGAAACGTTCCGTTTGACCGT
>JTDE01004211.1:62515-77808 GCA_014338405.1 Paragonimus skrjabini miyazakii
CTCAGCCGTTCTAGCAACGCTCTCAATACACTAATTCTTTCTTAACGGCCGTGAACCAGACCAGATGGTTATGTGATCCAAGCCGGCGCTCACCGTAACTGTGGCATGAAGTAACCTAGAAGAAAAATAATCATTTGAAAAGATTACAATGTATAAAACATGGTTGGTCGAAAAAAAATGTTACACTTTGTATTCGATTTGAAAAGACGCTATTAGAAACGCTATGAATGTAATCACGCCACTGGCTTTGACACGTAACCATCTTCAGCGTTTTGATTTATTGCAAAGACTCAATCCGAGCAGGCGACCTTTGCCAAGTTTACTGAACGAAACGTCATAGACTTCATAATCCGTGACCACGCTATTGCTTGACCTCCACACGATTTTACGAAACTGTTAGTGGTCTCAATATATTGTATATTGTATCCTGTGCGGCAAATGCCTTTCTGGCTTTTGCAGTACGTGACCTAACCAATGCGCACCCTAATTTGTCAACTAACTGTTTGTACATCTGGGGCGTTCCGAAATACGCACTGCATCTCTCACTAAAATGCTTACCGTCTTGTTAGCACAACTGCGTTTGTGCAAAAACGTAAGACTCAAAACAATGTTATTCATTTGTGTAAGACTTTATAGCATACCGCTGATAGCTATTTCGTTAGTATTGTTCAATAGAAACAACTTATTGTTTTCTAAGAAATTCCAAATCTTGTGATGTCAACTGACATAATCTTCCGTACATCGTGATCGTACATCATATAAACCATGAGTATAAGGGTAGAGGTATTGGTAGACGTGAATATTTGTGGAGCTAACCGACACAACTGTACACAAACCATATTAGGATTATATCACATTTTTACGGTTATTTACATTTGACTAGTCCGGATAGTTCGGTGAATGCTCGGATAACCATAGTGTGGAAACGAATTGTTTGTAAACGCGGAAGTTGGCAAGTATACTTTATATATTTGTATATATGTATACTTATATGTATTTGTGTCATGTCAGCTCCTTGCAATGTGTCCGTTTTTATTGTTGTGACCGCAAAAGACACTGGGACTGGGCATTAGTTTACTACTAGTTATCAATTACTAGGTATGAAAAAATGAAAGAACAACTAATGCAAACGCTATTGTAGTGCAGCGACCGTCCTTTTGGTCTTACGTCCCACACGTGTATGTACACATTTCCGATAGTCTCTTCCGACTGCCAGTCATCCCGGCGTTTAAAAATAGCCTTTAGCTTCCGCTCTTTTGAATCGTACTACACCACTCACGGGTGAAGCTGCGTGTTATACACTAGGTTGGCACCAAAATACTGTGCGCCTATTCTTCGGCTACAATCATCCGTTAATGACTTCGTCAAGGCAGATGGAGGCAGGATGTTCCAGCTTAGTTACACCTTGCCTATAAAAGAATGTTATTTGCATGCCAGGCGACCCCTCCGATGTTACAGTTTCAACGAGTGACTTCAGAAACGATGATGCAGACCAAACACAAAAGCGTATCACAGGAGATGCGACAACCGATGTAATATTCCATAGATCCAAAAATGATCGGCTTCGGCATGTCGCGAAGAATTAACTGCGTTCGTGTTATAATTCCTAGCGAGAAGGTTAACGTAGCGTTAAAACGCGTTCTGCACTCCCGTGTTATACCCTCTTAATCAAAAGATTATGTTGAACGGCGATCGAACAACAAATTCTCATACTTAACGCAAGCTAAGAACGTACCAGTGAATCACAATTTAGACTTCCGCCTCCATCGAATTGTAGTTAAGAAATATAGTGAGATATTCTGGAGTGATCGTTCTACGGTTTTGCTATCGAACGGTTTCAGCTAGCTCGTATCTTCTGGCACCCATTGTCTAGAGATTCGCTTCTACAGTGGACTGTGCGTGATTCTTCATCGCTTTGTCTTCACACCAATTTTAGCAGCAGCTTATGGAAACAGGGAAGTGGAAAAGCCTATACAACACACATAATGGAACCTGTTTGTAAAGCTTGTTTGCTACGTTACTCGGTTGAGTACAAATTCTCAACCGGAATTTTTCCCGGTCCCCATAACCAGGCGATGCAAATTTGAAGTGGCGTGCTACCTACTGATATCCATCACACACCTGGCCGCTCAAAGTCTGCTGTGGAACCAAACTACTGATATAGTAATGGTCATGAATGCTCATCACACTTACTTCATCCATGTCATTTTACATGTTGTATCAGTTGCTAATGCCGCTGTGCTGATCAACAAACGTGTGGGGGGTATCTCTCAACAAACCCGGAACCCGTATCTTCCTACCCAAATTCACCCTTAACCCAGTCGTTCTCGTCCAACAACAGTGTCACCTTTGTTTGCAGTGTGCTCAGTCGTCACTCACGCAGAACAGGCGTTACTACCAAACAGTACAAGATGAACAGGCACGTCAAAAAACAATTTGGTGCAGTTCAATCCAACCTTATAACAGATATTCAACGCCGCTATTCCACATAATTCTGCTCGACGGATGGATTTCTCAAAATTTGATATGTTGGACATTTGTGTAACGTCTGTTTAATGTCTCCTTCAATTACTCCACTCATGTATAGGAAGTAATCAATGTACGTGCGACGCAATTACGTAAAGTCGCATAACCGTCGTCTTTCTTACACGCTGACTGAAATATTTCCCACGTTATACATAATGCACAGTTTTGATCGATGCTTCTTATAATAGGCGTCATACTCTGTTTTGCTGAATTTTGGGGATGCAATATCCAGGAGATATATACTTTCGTCAAAACTAAATTTTCCTTTACCCACACCCTATAGACACCTATCGTATCGTGTAAATTCAAAAGACAGTAAAGTAGCTCACCTATTGTAGAGAGTAGACCGTACAATTATTGTCGTGGCAGTTAAGCATCAGTGTGAACCACTGATATGTTGCTGTCTATGATGATGATGATGAGAAGAAACGTACAATTAAGCGGCAGTGTTGTATTGTCACAACGAGGACGAGTGTACGACAAGCGGAGGTAAAAACAAGCAAATGCCACTGCACGGCGAGACGGTGGACTGTATCGTGATCACACGTAAGCGTGATCAGTCTAACGATCGTCTGTCTAATCAAGGAGGTCACAAGACCCAATCTTAGCAGATGGATAAAGTCAGGGTTACGAGCTCAATGGCGTGCCATGAATAATTAATCATGCGCGGACACGATGTTTGTGTAAATGCGCTTAACTGGAAAAAACAGCACCTGACTGAGAGATTAGGAAATTTAGCAGCGATAAAAGTTGCTTCAGTGTCCCTAACGTGCGAGGTTGTTTACAGAACCTACTTAACGAAAGAGTTTGCTGACGGACGATCAGTTATGACTTGGAAGTATGTTTCGAACGAGCGACACTCCTTTTGTCAACGCGTTGAATATATTTTTACACCAATTGTCACGTTGCATACATAGGGAAACGTAGCCTCCCAGCAAAACAGTACCCATAATACATACATCTCACAGCACAAAAATAGGGCTGTTTCCCCAGAAAATTCATTTTGTATAATGACTAGTTTGTGTTCCGAATCCGGTGGAGAATCACGAGCGACACTCACTCGAAAAATGTGCAGTATTGGATGTATATGTTGTTCTATGTTAAAGCTGAAAGACCCTGTAATAAGAATAAGGCGTAAGTTGAGTTAAACTTATCTTGATTCACTTGTTAAAGGCACATCATAACACCGCATTTCCTTTCGAGGCAATCGGGCATAGTATAAATTATCACAAGCGAATATAGTCGAACGTTGGTAAATGATACAACAGATGTGCCTCACGTGAGGTCGGTAGTGCAGTTGTCATCACGGCTGCCTTGTGGAAACCTTGGCCGAGTCCCAAATCCCGGTCGTCTCACTGATGCACGGTACAGTTAGATCAATAAAAAATGGGACTCTCGTCCGCCAGTGCAAGTTGGCCATAAAGTGGACTCGGTCCCTCTAATTAACCCAATGTCGCCAAGTCACATTTACGAACAGTCGTTCTTTATATTTGAAATGCATTTTAGTAACCATTTTGTCGGTGTATCGTCTTGGTTCGGTTGGCTTTCTTTTTCGAATGCATTATACTCGGCACATCCCTTGAAGTGGTTGACATCGATTGTAAACCGACGAACCATTCCAATCGTATTATTCGTTGAAGTGTCAGGTTTGTACACCCTTGTTCTCAGTGGTTGTGATCCGACATGAACGAGTAAGCGATTTTTTTCGATTGGTTTGCAAGCCAAAACTGCTGCTGTGCTGGATGTTCGTAGTGGATAATGTTGTAACCAGTGTGTGTATGTGACCTTTTTCTACTACTTTGGCGTGATGGTCATGTATGTGTACTGTTCTGATCCGGCGGGCTATACTGACTAAGACATCGGTCCTTGCGGGTTCAACCATGTCAGATTGGCCAAAGGGAGTAACCAAACAAAAAGATGCGCTCGTTGTGAATGGTGCCAGACCGGCCATTACACAGGGCTTCCTTATGTCTCTCAGCCGAGGACAACTTGGTCACAAACCCGCTCGTAGTTATAGGATTTGGGACTAGCAACAATGCAAGGTCAAGAGGAATGGACCAGACAGTACAGTGTGGGCGTGTAGTCGAGATGACAACAATAGTTGTCACGAGGGCTGAGGTTGTTCGTGAAGACCGGAGAAGCACATGACCATGACAACGTTGAAGGTCGCTCACAAATGTACTTTGTTAGTCTTCTTGTCACAATATTTTCGGGGAACTGGCGAATTCCCCAACACTTCTATTCACATATGACAGCGCGTTGATCGCACATAGTGGAGATGAACTACAGCGACTGTTCGCGGCTTTCGCGACCGCGGCATCCAAGTTTGGGTTGGATATCAGCACAGGTAAGAAATTTTCATTTTCCTCCGGGCTGGGCAGCAATTACTGTGCGTGCGTCTGAAATTCGCATCAATTGGGACGTTGTCGACAGCTGTTTGGACTATTGCTACTTGAGTAGCAACAGGCAGACAGATTTGTCCGCGGACCGCGAGTTGCGAGCCTGCGTGGCAAATAATAGTGCTGCTTTCGGAAGTCT
Organism: Paragonimus skrjabini miyazakii; assembly: GCA_014338405.1. Classification (NCBI taxonomy): domain Eukaryota; kingdom Metazoa; phylum Platyhelminthes; class Trematoda; order Plagiorchiida; family Troglotrematidae; genus Paragonimus; species Paragonimus skrjabini miyazakii. Next base: position 67,580 of record JTDE01004211.1, read on the forward strand.
TGAGAAACGTGTCTGGAAAAACCGCAGCCCGAAGATGTTCACTAAGCTTTGTGTCTACCGCTCAATGGTGCTGTCTGTTCTGCTGCACACCAGGGAAACTTGGATATTGTATCATTCGAACGTGCACGATCTCAGCCGTTTCCCTTTGGAATAGAAGCCATGCTGATGCTGAATCAGCTTCGTTGGCTAGGTCACTTGCTTCTGACGGGCGATGACCGTGTTACAGGTCATCTATACACACAGGTGAAATCATGTAAGCAAAATCCTGCTGGTCAATTGCTGCAATACCAGGGTGTTATCCAGGTGAGTCTTCCGCGTTGTAACAATGATTTTATATGTTGGGAATAGTTGGCGTTGAACCGGATGGTCTAGAGAAATGTGATCTGCATGAACGTCCGCATGTTCATTGAACAATTTTTGTGCGATCGAGAACGCGGTCGCGCAGTACGCAAGGGAACCATCGGTGTCTTATGTCATAGAAACGTGACCGTACGTCGTTCCGACCACGAATGAGCTGGCCGTCGTTTTTTGGTGAATCAGCAACATACCGACAGAAGACCATCGTCAAAAGTATGGTGTGTGTGTTAGACACGAATGGGTCAACTGCATTGTGTTTATGTGTTTTCATTTGCATCAGCCGACGATCTTCTTCTTCCAGTAAACCCTACGTTCTCTTTTCCAGAAACTTCGGTCATAAAGACATGCTACCTTTCTTCAGGTTTACAGGTGCATTATGTCCAGAAGGTTTTTGTTGATTTCTCAGTATCACACAAATTGTTTTTAGACATACAACTTGAGCTCGTGGTGCCTGATTGTGGCAACCTCTGTTATCCATGTCTCCTGATTTTTGTCGAATTAGTAGTGGGCGCAGGGAATTGTGTGGAGTATTTTGGTACGCATTGTCCGCCGTAATCCGATAATAAATGTCGATAAAACACCGAGGTCGTATTGTCTGGTTATGTTTGTTTGTGCCGCCGATAACAATGTATCTGCTTCCAGCCTTTCTTGTATAACGATTTCTGGCCATTTTGTCTGTTTACAACAGGTTTTCCGACGATTTTTTGAACAACTTCTCGCTCAGGAGCGCGATAATTTGAGGGAACTGCAAAAGCTCGAACGCGACGAAAAGTGTCGGAAAGAAAAACTGTTGGAAGAGGAGCTTTCTCGTTTGGAACATGGGTAACGTTTGGCATTTCAACTTTTCCTATATCTTCAAGTTTTGTTTGTTTGTATGACTTTGATTTTGTTTTGCCACTGTTTGTCTGACCTATGTAATAGGTCGGTTTCAGTCAAAACTTGAAGACTCATTTGCTGTATTGCTGACTTTATAGCTCACCTCGTCGCTGACCAGTAACAGACACCTTGCTGAAACCGTGTTCTGGCTCTGCTTCCTAATAACGTGTTGTCTACTTTGATCAGCATTTGTCATTATGATTATTTTCATCACGTACATCATCGACTGTTCTGAGCTGTATTCACCCTGATCGGTTGATTGAGATAACTTTTCTACTGCTCATTCTTGAACCTTTTTGGTACATTTCGAAGTATTAAACGAGGTCCTTTTCCATACAAATTACCCAAGCCTTGACCACAATTTCTTTGGTACAGTCACCGAACTCGAATGGGTTTGATGAATGAAGTAATGGAGCGGGAACACAGCAAACGCTTGGCCTTGATTCGACAGGAACAAGCAGTAAGTTTTCTTCCATTATCAACGTAATCTGTTCATTGCTTATGACTAGCTTTCGCGTACACTGCGTATTCCTCATTCTGTAGTTGTTTGACGGCTTGGAAACTTGTTTTCTGATTCACGTGTTTATCAGTTTTTTGGTTCACAGCAAGGTATTGTTTTCGCAACTGTTACAGGCGCATCGTCCTCCGGACTTTAGCTGGACATTTATAAGCCCTATCTTAAATTTCTATTATCATGTACTCGCCGTATATTCCGTTACTAAATGATGAGTCAATTTATCCAACATTACATATCACCGTTTGACGTTTGTTTTTTTTGGGGGGGGAAAGAGTCTTACAGTGTAGGCAATCTTGTTTTCTGAACTGATATATGAGGTTTGTGAACATTGAAATGAGACTATAGTCACATCTAGGTGTATGAGCGATGAATGGAAAGCCACATTATGTCAGTTAGCGTTCGAAATAATAAAAACTTTTCTTTTTCCGATTCCCTTGTTAAAATATTGACCAGTGGCACAATTGAAAGAAACCTATCCATTTTCACTCAAACTGAGTATAATTTCCGAATTTAAACTACTGTACTAAAATCCTTTTTATTTCTTGCTGCTTTTCGTCTGACAATTCTGCTATTAGTCTCAGGATGACGAGTAAATTCAATTCAGTCCTCTTCTCGCCTTGTAAATCGAGCGTTTTTACTTCTGTATTCCCATCAACGATTGTCTGTTTTTTCGCGGTATGTGTTCAAGTTGGTGTTACTAATCGGGCGTCTCTGATGCTTCGTCATCTCTAGACCCACAAACTGTATGCTGTTTCGATTCCTCTCTGTGAGACCCCCGAATCAAAAAAGCCTAGGTACTCACGAGTGGTATACGGGCATCTGGCTCTTCGGACTCAACTTTCATGAACATGTGATCTAACATCCCACATCAGGTGACAAGTTCTGAACCGACAGAACAACTTAACGAAGACTCGGTAGCCCGTAGACAACTTATCTGTTACGTTTACTCTTGCCTTGTGTAAACCTTGGGAGCGCCTTCTAAATTGGATTATTTGCTAATACGACGATAGCTTGAGCAACAGAAATGGCTATTTGATGGTTCTGATCTCTGACCGATTGCCTTCGAACCATCGACAATCACCGGTGGCTGTTGATCGATTACCTTTGTTGTAAACCATAAAAGACTACACCGTGCCGTCAGTATGTCATCGAACTATGTGTTCTACGTCTTCGTCGATTGTGTTACATTGTGTGATGAGCAGTAGGAAATAGACCTGCTGTACCCATGTGGTGTCTCTCCCCCCAATTAGCATCACGTCTATAGTCTTATACAACGTACTATATGTAACCGTTCATGGATAAAACACAAATTAGTTACATCCTCGGTTTTATTGCTGACTGTGTGACTATATGCGTGTGTTCAAGTCTAGTAAAACTTTGAATAGTGTGTGTATCCCACGATGCAATTTTGAATTGATTCACAGCTACTGAATTCCCGACAGGTCTTTTCAATGTTTGAAATAGCTTTATTTGTTTGAGTCGAGCTCGTCTATCACCCTGCAGTATACACTGATGCGGCCGCTGTCGTACTCGTGTGCGTGCCTGCAAGTTGGTTACGGTGATACACACTGTCACTTTTGCGTCGATACACGTAACCATGAAATCATTGACTGTGATGAATATAACGTGACTTATAATACGGCTCCTTGTGGAGCCACTGGAATCTCCGGATTGACCGCATTGCACTTTAACCAGAGCAGGTGATATACAGCGTCATGCCAGTAGTTGTGAAGTACCGTAAATCAAGCTCTGTACCTTGTACAGTGGTTTCGAACAGCACACTGTATATGGTAAACGAAAATGTAGAAGAAGGGACTCATTCATTAGTTTAACTATAGACAACGGGTGCAATTCGTTTTAGAAATTCTTTGTTCGCGTACATCATAAGTAATCTATTAAAACCTACTAAACGTATCTAGCCCATTTTTATAATCGGAATGAAGATGTAGCCGATCGTATATTTTTGGTAAGTTATTTTCACACCGGTGCAATTGGATCCGGAGGTTATAGACTTAGATGGAGACATCCATGAGACTTACTACAGAAGAACTACATCACCGGCGAATTAACCGGCGATCGCTTGATTTATCACGCTCGTTCATTGGTTTTACCGCGCAGTTTGACCATCGAGCCGGTAGGTTTGTTGCCATGGTAGACACGACGCCTGGAGAAACCGCCATTGGTAACCTCATATCGGGCCAAGCGGCCTGATTCCGATAACCTTGGCAGTAAAGAGTGTTCTCATTCGGACAGCCTTTGATGGGTTAACTGACACCACTGACTGATAGACCACGTGGAAGGCTTGATCAATGTTCACCCGATGTCCACTTTCATCCAGATGTGCAATCATAACATAATTGACCGATCGTGTTTCCCCGTGCTTCATCCACTGTGGATGATGTTCCTTTATTCCTTTCGAAGGCTGCCTTGACTTTCGACCAACGCAACTTGCTCCACAGGGACAAGCGAAAGAGTAGATATACATAGGTGAGGTCTGAAATGTCAGTCTATCTTTGTTGTAAAGCAGGGGAACCGGGCATGGGATGATGTGGGTACTACTGATTGCCTGGTTGAGTATATTTGTCGGCCGTTCTACAGCATTGTCATATTTAAACAGCACTCGAATAAACACAGAATTCTTTCCTACGTTCTGCACTTCAGGTTAAAGTGACGGCCTGGTCATTTTTCTGTTGATAAATCGTTTCGAGTAGCTGTTTTCAGGTTCTCTGTTAATTCCAGCCCATTGTCTGGCGTATCCAATGGCCAGATTCTGTAAGCACTGCCAACTAGGTAGCCCACTAGGTTTCTCTGATGCTTTAGGGGTACGAAATCGTGAAGGTCTGTATGCCAAACTGTCTGGGTATTCTTTAAGTGGGAACTGGGTTGCACCGTATCGTCAATTTATCAATGTGTATAAACATCTAAGAAAGAAGATTAACTTTCACTCTCTTCCCGAAGCGTATGCTGGTGGAAGCGGATGGACTTGTCGAGTACTTTGCACGTAGTAGTATCCGGCTTGTTTGACTCGTACCTGTGGGTGCGCATACATTTTTTCATTTCGTATGTTCCTTCTGGCGAAGCCTTGCAGCTGGTTCGGACTAAATCACTGGCTTTTCGAACAACTACTATATTTTTCATTTGGAGAGCCATCTGGTTTATGTAATGTTTTCTTCTCTCTCACACATTGTCACAGAATTTTCTTCTATTACTTAGAGGCGCCTGGGTTCTCCACGCTCTTTGTATTCGACTGAATGACCTATGTTTGGCGTTTCTGTCATAAACTTATGTTTGGACGGTCGATTGTTGGCGCTATATATGCTACATTTGACGTATGAAAACATGACTTTGAACGAAATTGAGACCCCAATATTGAATATAAACTGTGATAACGTATCATGTCATTCTGGTGTGGAATGAAACCGCTTGCTTCGTATTTCGCAGTTCTCAATCTCCGACGATATCTGGGACACTTACATGTGACATGAAACAATGCATGTGAGAGGGTTATCGGACGAGGCTACGAGAGAACGTTCCAAAGTGCCTCGTACACAGTTGAGTAGGTGGCGAATGCGCTCCCTCATTTGATGACCACACACAACCTCAGTGGCATCAAAGCTGAATGCGTTGACTACAAATGGTCAGCAGGCTTGACATTGCGTTTCCAAGTTTTAATTGCAGTCAAGCTATCTCACTCGTTCATCTGGACACATATCCATTCGGTTGCCTCGGTTCACACTGATCCTGTGAATTCCTGCCTCTTACTGACGAATATTCAGTGAGAGAAAACTACATTTAAACGTCAGTCATATTTAGGTTGCGAACTTCAAGTGGTTCACACTAAACGCAACTCGGAAACAACGTAGTCTTATCTCCCGACCACCCAAATTACTTTTGAGATATTTGTCAGAGCGAACACAAGACAGTCAGTTTACAAGGCTGCCCTTATCGAGTCCGCACGGCCAGAGCGTGTGCTTGCATGCGCCCGTACACAGCCATTTTCACTGTGGTCGGTGAGCGCGCACACCGGAATAGTTATAGCTGTTTCGCCACTTAAGCTGTCTGCTGATTAGGTGAGGGAATTTATGGCAATTGTGCACGTCCACCTAACGGTGACCTCGCACCGTGCTTTTCCTATTTTCCAATGGGTTCAATAGCATTGGTCTCAAATTAATCACTACCGAATTATCACATGCATACACTCGGACACATTCGCTTGCTAGTAATGAACTCCGGCCTAGTGTGTGGCTACTGGCGCTTGGGGATACGCGGCCAGAGTTAATCTTCCTATCATGACAACTATATGCACTACTGACGAACTCAATCAGGGGCTGGCCTCGAGTATGTAGCTTCGTTTCGAAAGGAACTATGTGAAAAGTTTGGTATGCAATGTATGCGGTCAGTTGTTAGTCATGTTCATTCTGTTATGTTTATTCGCAATTGTTCAGTTGGACGACTGTATTTCTTTCACTTATCCTACGCACTTGCTCGAAGTCTTTCTTTCGCAATACAGTTTTGTATCATTTCATCCGCCTGTCGAACATCTTTTCGTGGTCGGTTTTATCTGTGAATCGCCAGGGAATTTTCCTGGAATATTGGTTCACGCACGTTGCAGTATACTTTTACAGTATGCTCATACGCTGCTACCAAAGGACCTCCGTGATTGACTGATCTAGTTCCTGTGGGACGTCTAAATATCGAATATTTGAACACTTAGGAGCCTCTGCTTCATTGTAGTAGAACTCTGCACTCAAATATACTACTTTTGCTGCACTGTTATAAGCGACGTGTTGATACGTGTACTCCCAGTTAGCTCCGACGAATGGAATGTGCGAGCACTGACACAATTGCAAACAGCCGTTGGTCGATCGGTCATTTGTGGAATAGGAGAAAACTCTGTTTTAATGTTTCCTAGATCTGTGTCATTGTGCGACAACTAGATGTGCGTGGAATATTTGAACTTGCATACGTGTTATATTCCGAGTCCAAAGTTCTTTTCAAAACGCCGCACACTTGTGTGTTTGCTTCAGGCGTGGTTACACTCTCCTGATTGGGATGCTATCAGTTGTAATGTTTGTGTGCTCATGACAGAAATAAACCTCGTTCTGTTTTCATGTATCAGGTTTACGAAAGTCATCTGTATGTTAATGAGCTTTCATTGGGCGAGTGTTCTTACAGTTGTTGAACTTATCTTGACAAGGTACACATTGTGATCAGTTCTTCGTATACACACTTGAATTTTTCTCACAGGTTTGACACGCTATCTCTTCTACCTGAGGTGTTGTTCTTACATGTTCATCTGGTCTTATTCCCCTGGCCCTGCGTGCATGATTACTATATATGCTGATTGATGTAATATAGTACGCGAGTCGATGTCATTACGGCCGTTTTCTTCCTTTGTTTGCAGGAACTAACTAGTCGGAAGCGTGAGCTACGCAAGGCACTGGAGGCAAACATTCGGGAAATTCAACAAAGTCTTCTAACTAACAAAGACACCGCCTACTTCCGCCAGAAGGATGCTGATCGAATTATAGAACATTCGCGTGATTTTGTTTTCTAGTCCCACAGTTGATTTTGTCGCATCAGTTGTTCTTTTCCAAATGGCATCGCCAGTGGCGCAGTATATTCCAGTTTTATAACCACCTTGTAAATGCACGTACTTCGTACGTGAGGCATCATTATTTGTGAATTTCTGCCATTGCATAAATTGAAATTTGTTTTCTTTATTAAAATACACTGTATCAATAAAACACTAATCGTTTATTGAGTATCTACAGTAGTTTTAAATACGCACTAGTAATCGCAAATGGGTTTAGCTTAAATCCAGAACCAGTTTCTAAGTAGTTGCAATTGCACAGCAAGTGAGCTAAGAAACCTGTAGTCGAATCCATATTGTGTATATCGTGCAGTGTAACAACACTGAGACAGTGTACAGTTACAAATTACAATCACTGCGGTTTCACCCAGCATACGTTATCCTTAATGTTGCTTATCTACCGAAGGTAGCCCCTTTGGTGAGCGGATGAGTTACTGAATAACTATGTCGATGATCCGAGCGTTTTACTATAAACAAACGAAGTTCTGCAAGAAAACCCAAGAATCTCTTCATTGTTATCTTTGTGGGTGTCACTCGCGGTGGCTATAAATATATCAAGTGGCTTTTTATGATCTGTTCTTCAACTATTCAGTTTGTACAAGAAGCCTCTTAAGCTTACCTGCAAGCGTCCACTTCGGAATTATTCATAGATCGTTCATTTGCTAGTCTTAATCTACAGGCTCGTTTGCCGACCGACTTCTTGTTACGTCTTGTATTATCGTCGATTTTTGCTTCGCAATAGCCAAATGCCTTTTGGTGATACTGAGTATATCAGACTGACCGCGAGCACAGTTCAGTCCTCAAACTGGATGAAGTAGACCATATCAAATTACCCGAAGGTCCATTGGACCGAACGCCTGATTTGCGTGGAATCAGTAGACATGTCTGTTTGTTCTCGGTTATTCATCATCGAGCTTATTACATAATACTATACCATCATGGTTGTCAAGCGAGCAAAATCAATATCAATTATTCATATAATCATGTCACGTGGTTATGAATTCGAAGGCGATTAGGTGACAAAGTTAATCTCCGAAGATTTCGAGTCGGTAACGGGAGGTCATGGTAACCGTAGGGCCTGTACAATATTTTTCGGATTGCGCAACCGAATTCCGATCGCTCTCGCCCTGGTCGGACTGTTCGCCAAAACACCTTTTCATTTCTAACGAATTCATGAGGCGATTCGACTCGAATGTCTTTGTTTCTAACTACATGATTGCCGTTAACCGTTATGTTTGCAGGCTGACCCCAGCGGATACACCACAGGGTCGCGAGTTGTAGATCGGACTCTGTCTCGTAGCGTGTTCACATTCTTCAAACCAGAGCACTGGTCGTTGACGCCATCTTTCTACTCATACGAATAACTGACATTTTGATTTGCAACACTGAGAATGTTTTGTGTGGAGGAGCGTACCTTTGAATCAGGCTTGGATTGACCTGGCTGTCTCACCTCGGCTTGCGCTTCTCTGGGGCATCGCTAATCATTGGTTGTCTGCTGTTTCAGCTTTCTCAGTAAAGTGCGCTGTTAATCTACCAAGGTGACGCATACGGTGGAAAGATTTTAACCGTGTGTGTAAATCGGAGGTTTGAGTTAATCGTATACATGGTTTGCCATCTAGCTGATGGGCTTTCTGTTGCATGTCACCGAACCTGTTGCTGATCATCTTTCACGCGTCATTGCAATATCGGGTATGCCTAGGGCCTGGTATTCTGGCCTCACTACGGCGTTGGTCGCTTAAACGTTAAATACTGTACAATACAAACAGAAACATTATTTGCGATATGATATCGTTTAGTTTGAAGAGCAATATATCTTCGTTCAAAGAAAGGACAAACGGTGATACCAAAATTAAGCAACAGAGATGTAAAAATGTTGAATGTGAAAACAAGCTATCTGTCAACTGTGAAACGTTGCATGGTTAGCGACATTCAACAGTTGACAATTCCTCTCATAAGAATAGCAGGTGTTAATGGGCCAGTCATTAAATGAAAAGTTATATGTGACGTATATACGGAACAGTTTTAGAATGTAAAATAAAATACATGAAGAATAATGAAAAGAAAAACAGGCGAACGATCAGTCTCACAAAATCAAGAAGCTCTTCAGGGTTTAGCGACCTCCTAGAAGAGCCTAATTTTTGTTGATATTTTGTTGTATAATTTGACACCTCCTGATGAGCCATGTTTGTTTAGCCCAATCGTAAGCCTTATTTCCGCTGGTGTAGAAATTCCTCCATTTTCCGTTCCGCGCGCTACACGCAGGACGCTTGCTGGCTGTACATTTTGTTGCTTCTCGGTCGTGGCAATATATAGAGTACTGCGCTGTTTGTTGTCTTCTGAATTATTGCCACTGGGTAACTCGTCAAATCTGGTGTGAGATTTTGTGGGAAGGTACCCACAAACTGGTAAGCTCGACAATAGCATTTTCGCCGAAATTTGGTCCGCTATTTTTATTCCGTGATCAGGCGTATTTTGTCCACGTATCTTCGTCTCACGCCATTTGGTGAGTCAGTTCCTTGGTGTTAATTTTTTTTATACGGCATTTTATTACTTCTATTGACCATATTTCAATTTTTGGTTATATAGTAGGTCTGGCCAAATTTTCATAATCATTCACCTACTCTATATTTTCCGTTTTCTGCATATTACAAGCTACTGAGCGTTTACCATGTCTGGGGAAGATATTAAGCCTTTAGATTCCCATACTGTAGGCGCAGTTACACTAACAGTTCCTCCATTCTTGGAGATGGATCCCTTACTCTGGTTTGTCTATCTTGAAGCCGAGTTCGCCAATAACCGAATTTTGTCTGACCAAGCGAAGTTCAGTCAGCTAGTATCTAGGCTTCCGAAGGAAGTCACCATGCAATTACGTGACGTCCTCCTCAC
>JTDE01004212.1:23385-34806 GCA_014338405.1 Paragonimus skrjabini miyazakii
GTCCACTATTGCTTGCACTTTGTCGGGGAAAGGTTCGATCCCGCTCGTGGATACGCTGTGTCCCAGGAAGGTTGCGCTGGGCATCCCAAATGAGCATTTAGTTAGGTGTATAGTCACTCCATGATGCAACATACGGGTGAATAACGAATGTAAGTGCGCGCAATGTTCCTCCTGTGAGGAGTTAGCAACCAAGATGTCATCTAGGTACGGATAAACACCGTCCAGTCCACGACACTCGTCGTGAATAAAACGTTGGGAAGTCTGGGCAGCGTTGCTCGGACCAAACGGCATGCGTAAACATTCGAAAAACCCGAACGGTGTTATCACTGCTGCCTTCGCGATGTCCTCGGGGGCTACAGGAATCTGGTTATACGCGCGCACTAGGTCTATTTTTGTAAATATTTGCGTTCCCGATAAGTTTGCAGTCAAGTGTTGAATATGCGGAATTGGGTACCTATCAGGAGTGGTCGTGTTGTTTAATGCTCGATAGTCGCCAAATGGACGCCAGTCGTTGTCAGTCTTCTTAGGTACCATGTGCAACGGTGAAGCTCATGGACAATTAGACGAAGGATATTGCTCAAATTCGGCTCGAGCAATTTTGAGCTTATCTGGGGCTAATCGACGTGGTCGACTTCAAACTGGTGGCCCCCGTGTGACAAGGTGATGTGCGACGTCGGTTGTCACGGCCGGTAGTTCGTTGACGAGGCAAACTAGTTGGGGGAATTCGGATAAAAGTTTCCTATAGGGCTCGCCAACTACGGGATTGGCCAGCACTAGACTGATCACAGCAGTGTGCGACGGCTTACCTCGAACATTGAGTCTTGTCGAACTATCATCCAAGCGCGATCGACGTGCGTCGATCAGCAAGTCGAAGTGTCGGAGGAAATCGATTCCAATAATATGGAAGGGTATATCAACCACTACGAAACCCAGCGAAAATCGCGTCGAAGACCAAAATTCAGATTCAACAGTCGACGGCCGAAGGTTCTAGTGGGTGTACCGTTTGCTGCTCTGAGTGTAGTGTCAGATTCTGATCGTGCATACGTTACCGAATGTCGGAGGACACCGATCTCCGCTCCTGTATCGATTAAGAAGTGCCTTTTAGAGGTCGAATCCCTTAGAAAAAAGAGGTGACTTGTTTAACTGGCCTGTAGCTGTCGTAGCTAAAAGACGCCGGCCTGCTAGTTTAAACGCTTATCACCTACATGGTAATCGCCATCGTTTAGCGCTATCACCATACGTCTCATGATCGCTAGACTTCAGTTCGGGTGGTGATCGAGCACACGTCGAAGGAATTTTTGCTGGTGGCCTAGTACGCCGACTGCTAATACGATGATTCCCCAGCTCACGTTTCAGCTGGGCCATTTTGGCGTTTGGATCCACAGGATTGCGTTCTGGACATTCAAATGCCTTGCGCAGCACTGCTACTTCGGCGTCCTTTGCGGTTAACGAGCTATCCGCGGGACTGTTGGAGGTAACCACTTGCCTCACTAGTGGTGACGGTGTTATGGCTAGAAGACGTTCATGTACTGCGTCGGCCGAAGCCGCTAGATCCTTTCACAGACGTGAGGGTAACACGGACAATAGTCCTTGTGTATACTCAGGCAGTTGCTGCATACACAAATCTTGTAAGAGAGACTCGGGCAACTGCGACTTACCTACTGCCTGTCGCATTTTTCGAAGGAGAACCGATGGCTTCTTGGCCCCTAACTGTAACCGTTGGAACAGTTGCTCCTGACGCATTTTGTCGGATGGCTGCGGTTCTTTAAGAATTGTTTGTTTAGCCGCCTCGTAGAGATCAGCAGCTGCGCCTAGTAATATATCGCTTACTATGTTTAACATATCTCGGGGAAGGCGTGGTATAAGTTGCGGGAACTTGTCTGCATCGTTTGTTATACGCCGGTTGTTAAACTCTATTTCCAACACGGCGAACCACAGCTCTGAATCAAGATCTCCGAAAGCAGGAACAGCTAAGGTGATCAGCGATACGGAAGACGAACATTCAGACTTAATGTCCATGGCGATTGAGTAGATGCGAATAATATAAAATTCAAATAAATATATACGTGTAAACTATACGCGCTTGAAATTTAATATGAGCGGGAGAAAATGCCGAAATCGAATGTACGCGATAATATACGAATTACACGGGCTTACTTATTTGTGGGATCGAGTGAACCGTAGACAACCGGTTGAGAATAATACAGCGGCTAGACAAAGAGTATATTGTTAACTTGCGAGATCGACACGAGAATAAACGGACACAAATATGAAGCGATAACGGAGCGCAGCGACAGGCGTGCACGCAGCGGGGTCGTATGTTCGAGTGCGCGCGGTCGTTGTCGGCATCTCCACTCGTTCAAACAAATGTTGGAGTATATACAAACGTAGGAGACAAAAAGAGTACAAATGGCACTCTTTGCTCTAACATAGTTAACAATAACGAAATGGGTCGTTACACCTGCTTGCAGGCGTGTGCTCCCTACCTACGTAAAGATATCTAGCGCATTGAGAGGGTGCAACAATTCGCAACTCGAACGATTATACGATTTAAGGGTAAACCTTATCATGACCGATTAAAGGAGCCCGGAGTGTACTCCATGGAAAGGAAGAGAATTCGAAGTGATCTTATCGAGACCTTCAGAATACTGAGTGGCACAATTGGCGTAAAATCCACAAACTTCTTTGCACAAATGGGTCAATAAGCCATCACCAGAGGCCACAGTCTCCGACTGAATAAAAGCAGGGCTGGTTTAGATGTATGAGCAAACTTGTTCAGCAACAAGATAATGAATGCGTGGAACAAGCTCCTAGATGAAGTTAGTACACAACGATAATGTGATCCCATTTAAAATGCGGCTGAATAAAGTATGGCAGATCTTTTCAGATCTTCTTTAGCATAGCGGACAAGACTTGGCATGTAGTGGTAGCATACAATAAAATGGCAGCGTTAGGATTCGTTTTTGTCTTGGAGTCAGTGTTTCAGGTTATATCTGTGACAGAGTGGCCGTGTAAGCATACTCACATGCCGCAGGTAATGTAACACATACGTATATGATCAAGCCTTCCATTGTAATGAATGGTGTGGGGAGCATAGGTTTTCAGGTTGAGAATAAAGGCTGGTCGTTGATTGTTTCTATTGTTGTTGCTATCCGCTTGTCCTATATATTCTAATGTTTCACATTCGTGACCAAAAAGAGCAAACGAAATTTTAAATATTAACTTATCAATAAGTTTGGATGATTATGTCATGTTTACAAAACCTATACGCAACGTCTACATTTGGCAACTGTTAAGAGTCTTCTTATGACACTGGTCATCCATTGCCCCGTAGTGGTTCCTGGGGTAGAAATGCCCATGTTGTTAATATCGACCGCTTTTTTTCTATACCATTCACGCTTATGACTGGTGAAAGTATGTAAAATAAATTCTTATCGTCAGCAATCTTCTGACTACCCACAGCCACAGTCCCTGAACAGTCTTCGACGCTTCCTAGGCATCGTGAATTATTACTGTCGCTCTATTCCACGGTGTTCGGAACTGTTAAAACCCCTCACGGACATTTTAAAAGCTAATCCCAAGCACTTCGTTTTGTCTTTTGAGGCTACTACTGCGTTCGTATAAGCCAAAGCAGCTTTGTCCCAAGACACCACATTAACGCATTTGAGAGCGGATGAACACTCGCCGCTGATTTTGAAGACTGACGCATCTCAGTCGGCTGTTGGCGCTGGCTTACAACAAAATGTCAATGGTAAAACTCAACCTTTGTCCTTTTTCTCCCGAAAAATCCAACCAGCGCAAACGCGTTACAGTACCTTTGGTCGTGAGTTACTGGCCATTTACCTTGCCATTAAACACTTTCGACATCTTCTGGAGGGTCGCAACTTCATTGTTTTTACTGATCATAAACCACTTGTGTTTGCCTTCAGTTCCCCTCCAGATCGGTACTCCCCAAGAGAAACAAGACACTTGGATTTTATCTCCCAGTTCACTACCGATATTCGTTTCATACACGGTTCTAACAACTTCGTCGCGGACGCCTTGTCTCGCCCAGATGTCAACCAATTATTCACAAGTATCACTGACCTTCTCTCCCTCGCGAAATCCCGGGTTAATGACCCAGAACTTCGTCAACTGCGTGTCAACCCCTCTCCTAAACTATGTGATATTCCAATAACCCAATCAGAATACTCAATTACGTGCGACATGTCAACCGGCAAATCTCGACCTATCGTCCCTTTCGCACACCGGGCTGATGTTTTCAGTCGCCTCCATTACCAGTCACATCCAAGCATACGTGCATCAACGAAGCTGTTTACCGAGCGTTACATACGGCCAAGCATCCGTTAGGATGTTCATAACTGGGCCAAACAGTGTTTGGAATGTCAACGCAGTAAAGTTCACCGTCAAACCATCACTACTCCCAGAACGTTTCCTTTACACGACGGACGGTTCAAACACGTACATCTGTAAATCGTTGGTCCCCTCCCTCCTTCCATTGGTTATACGCATCTTCTAACCTGCGTGAACCGATTCACGACATTGACCATTGCCGTCCCTTTGAACAACACGTCAACGGAAACAATTGCACGCAGTTTTGTCGACTCGGGGGTTTCGAATTTTGGTGTTCCGGCTACAATCACGACTGATCGTGGATCTCAGTTCACGTCTGCCCTTTTCCGTGATTTGAATCATATTCTTGGATGCGAGCACATAACGACCACTGCATACCATCCATCGTCGAACGGTTTGGTCGAAAGGTTCCATCGCCAACTCAAAGCATCTTTGATGGCAACATCGGCAGGTGGCAAATGGTCCGATCGCCTACCTATTATTCTTCTTGGCTTGCGCACCACTGTAAAGGAAGGCATTGGATGCACCCGAGCAGAGCTCCTGGAGAATTTCTTACTAATTCCCTGGCATCTCTCAGTCCTAACGCGACTTACGTCATGCGTCTAAAGAATCACATGCGTCTTGTTCAACCTTCGCCTCCACGGAAAACGTCGCGCCAAGAACAAATCCATCGTGGTCTGCGTACTTGCCCCTACGTTTTCATTCGCGTTGGCTCACCCAAGTCACCTCTGCAACCGCCGTGTGATTGTCCCTCCAGAGCGCTCGACCGCAAAGACAAATATTTTGTCATTGACAAATACAGAATACGTCACCCGGTGAGCATTGACAAATTAAAGGTTGCTTACGCCGATCGCGATTCAACCTTGCCGTCTTGTCATTTGGACATTACACATACAGATGACTCCACCCAGTGTCCCCTAGATCCGCCTACCGACTCACAAAGCCTTTCCCAATCTACCCAACCTATGTGTGACACAAGTGAACATGCCCTTATTCCTGCTTCCCAATCCAAGCCCTCCACATCACACTCCCGTTCTGTACGGACTGTTAGATGGCCGATCATCTATAGAGATTATCGATACTGACCCACTTTTTGCTTCCCTAATTATCGAGCGTTTCCTCTTCCATAACGCTCTAGGGGGAGTTATGTAGAGTCTGTTAACCTTTTGCTCTCTTGTTATATACTGTTCTTCATACCTATCATTTTCATTGTACATATAAACCACTTGTCTATTGTTTGAATGAATACACACTTCGTCCTCGCGCGTGATCTTACAACTCTGTTTACAGATATCTCGGTGAGTGAGACAGTTGTGACATCAATATGGGGTTAAAAATAAACGAGCCGAAACAATTTTTATAACGTTGTACGTACAAAATTCAGCTTAGACTTTCCAAAAATGAAGGAGCAGTGGGGTTTAGTGCGTACGTGCAATAAATTAATGCTTTCTCAGGTATACACAATGAATGCCAAGTGCGAAATGAGAATACAAATAATTGCTGGAGACCGAACGTATATTATACGATAATTACAATATCGCAATAAGTGATAAACGATACCGGCACGCAGAGGTGGTTATAATCACCTCTCTATAGAGAAGTTGAGAATCCGACCGTCGAGCGCGCTAGCAAGCCGGAAGAATGTACATGGCGCCATTAGCGCGCATAGGCCGACAAACAAGCAAACAAACAAACGCGATCGCATGCAGCAAGCAGACGGCAGACAAAGATCCCTACGATCCCGTGTACAATGTGAACAGTGATTTTGGGAAGAATTTTACACATCGTACAGCAGGCAGACCGGGGTTATCTCCAGGTCACTACAGGATCAAAACTAGACTTTTTGTTGGCTGATAACCTTTAAGGTAATGTTTGAAAGCGGTTCGTTAGCTTACCACATAAGATAATTTGCTCCTTATAAGCACTTTGTAGACGATATTATCTACTTGGCAGACCAATCGAAATGTCTCAGTGAAACAAGGATGCACCTCAACTCCGCCCACAAAAACATCCGCTTCATCCTATAGCCCAACTTATCCGCAGTTATTACTTTTTCAGACGTGTTCATGTCGTATCATGAGGATAGCACGATACAACGAGAAGTGTATCGCAATGCACCTTGGTTTAGGCAACACACCACCGTTAATTGCTTCGTACCATTTATTCAAGATAGCAGCCTGGTCCGATATTTGCCAGACAGAGCTGTCAAAGTATGTAAGAATGAAGGTTTAAAAAAGTTATTATGCAACATATTGCTTGGAAACTGTTATCAAAAACAGGTTATTTGTTAGCAAGTTCTAACGAGGACAAAGGTAAACGCACTGCAAACTGCGGATAGGAGACTTATCTACATTTCGTTATGGTACAAAGACGATAGCTCTGTTGGATAAATAACCGTGAGGCTCAACTTGACAATTAACAAAACCTACTTCGCGGGACAGTTGCGCGCTCTATTTATTTCCATACTAGATTTGAGTCCCCAGCTGAGAGATGTATTGCCTGGACACACTCTCTATTAAGTTTATCGTTTCGTTTGTTCGTGTGGACTAAGCTACATAGGCCGCACAATGCAGCGATAGTTTGAACGCATCCGGGAACATCACCTGGTGTGGTTAACTCGAGGATAGATAAAGCTTGTTCATCTACGATAGCTGCAATCTTAGTCGAATCAAATCATCCGATCAATCCGGTCGATCCGTTTAGGCCTATCTATCGAGTCTGCGAGGGACAATCGCAGAGAGGCACAGGTCATTTACTAGCCGTCGCAGAGGCCACTACAAATAGCTTATGTTCAACTCATTACGTGCACAAAATCCTCTGGCCAGAATATTGAGCTACCCTTGATCATGCATCCACACATCGGATAGGTCTGTTAGAGATGCTAAGTTTCTCGCAACCGGGTATAAGCCACATGATTGATGTTACGTAACTGGATCTCACCGGTCGGACTAAGTGGACATCAATGATAACCATTCTTCATTCCAGTGATGCACTATCCCCGGGAAACCCATAGAAATGTTGTATTTAGCCTGATGATGAAGCACTGAGAACAAGCTTGTGTTGTGAACCGATAACTCGAATGGCATGAGAATTCTTTATTCGGAAAGCCAACACGACAACAAACGAACACACTCATTTACATACAGCACTGATCTCAGGATGCACGTTCTTACTACAACCCTCGAAGCAAAGATCGCTTTAGCTTAAGCAAATGTCGTGCAGGCTTTCTTCGTTCTGTCAACGATTTGCGTAACGGCGTCGGTGTTGTTGATACACGTGGTGTGCATTCTCTTCTGATTGAGGTGTCATACCATTTACAAAGCTGGCTTCATTGAATTCCATGCTGATTATTCACACTCCCAATCAAGCACACTGGACCGCGACGTTCCATTAGTGCGTACGATCCTTTCAACTTTGATAGGAACCTTCCGGATCCGGGTCCTGTTGCACCCGGACTCTGTCGGTCTCTGCACCGAACCTTCGAACCAGGTTCAAACGCAGCACATCGACCCGATAACTTTACAGTCGACTGCCTCTTGGAAATCTTTTGTGAGTTTAGCAGGTTTTGGTTGGCCAACCTCCCAGTTTCTGCTAATTCACGCGTGCACATTCGTCGTTCTCTTCATAAGCCGATTTCCTAATCGACGGGCAGGCGCGTCAGGTGTCCATGGATTGGCTTGAACGGCGATTTCTTCATCGTCCTTTATGGCAAACAGCGGTAGGCCAACAGAATCAGTGGTGGTGTTTCATCCCAGCTCTCTCCTTTCGCTACCAGCCACTCCTTGATTGTGCGACTGTTTCTTCCCGTCAATCCGTTTGACTGAGGATGGTATGACATTGTGCAAACTTCCTTAATTCCCAAGCATTCGAAACAGCTTCGGAGCACCCCACTTTCGAAGCAGGGACCTTGATCACTCAATATGCCTCGCGATATTCCTTGACTTGCAACGAGGTGTTCCATCACCATCCTGCATACGGTGATTACACACTTATCAGGTATAGCGGTTGCTTCGACCCACCTTGTTAAGTGTTCACTTAAGACTTCGAGGTACTGGTTTCCGGAAGTGGTTCCTGGAAAGGGGCCCATCACATCCAGCGACCATAATTCCCCAATTTTACTGACCGGAATTGGTTGTGTGAGATAGTAACTGGAGTGGATAGTGCTATTCAGAAGCGGACAATGGTGGTACGCCCGCACATAATTGTTGATATCGTCTCCCATTCTTAGCCAATACGCCCTTCATTTCAGCATTTCGTAAGTTCGATGACAACCCGTATGAGCTAGCTGATGAACTTCCTTCACAACTGTCGCTCTCAACTCCGTCGGTATGACAAGTTGCGCACTAAAATTCCGACGCTATTCAACCGCAAGTCTGACTAGTGCATTCTAAAAGCTTTTACCACAGCACTTCCCTTGTCTACTGATGACTGTCCTCCAGAGCGAAGTTGGTCAATCACATCCTGGACTACTGTATCCATCCTATGTACTGCTTGTAACCATCCAGAATCGTTATCCAGCTCAAGGCTGCCAATTCCGATCACGTCCTCGTGGACCTCATCCGTATGTTGCGTTTGGGAAAACAAACCGGGGATACAGTTACACTTTCCAGCCACAAGACATATTTTAAAGTCATACTTCTGTACTCGTAACGCTCAACGAACCAGCATTCCCCGGGGGCCCTTCGCTGGCTTAATCCACCCCAACGGTTTGTGGTCGGTCATCACATGGAAATATCTGCCAAGCAAGTACGGCCTCTTTTGTTCTAAGGCCCGAATGATCACCAAACACTCCTCTCTTCTGTCGTTGAATAATTTCGTTCAGCAGGAGCTAGTATCCGACTGGCATATTCCACAACACTGCCTTCCTGCTTTAGTACAGCTTCGATTCCTACATCGCTCGCATCCGTCGCGACAACGAAGCTGTGTTCAGTCACTGATAAATTCATGGTCAACTGTCCCTTCTTTATCAATTGTTGGATCTCAACAAACGCCTGATTGGTTTTTTCTGTCCAGTAAGATCGACAATCCCTCTTCAGAATTTGGTATAATGAACTGGCAAGTTCATTGAAGATTTTGATGAAGCAGCTGTAGAACCTGATACGACCAAGGGACTGTCGTAACGTCCTATTTGATGTTGGCACCAGAATGGCCTCGACCGTCATAAGTTTTTTGGACACTGGTATTGTGAGCCAAGAACACGGATGGTGTAGACGTGGTTTATTCAGGAAAACAACATACGAGTTATGCGTTTCAATATGACCACAATAAAACTCACCTGCGTTCGGTATTGGGCCCAGAACGTCATGGTTGCCACAGACGTTAAGGGTCAGTTCCTTTACGTACAAAGAACCATTTCATGCGATGCTGCACTCCAATGTTTTCTTTTGTATTTTTCCTGCGGCTAATTCAATGTCAAAGTCCATGCTCTGGTCCCGCTACTGAATAGCAATGGTGTGAGTAGTATAGTGCGATCGCTCCTCTTTGTCTTGAACGATCTCGTGACCGAGCAATACCACTGTTTGTTTCGCCAGTTGGATTATTGATCCATTAGCCGACTTGTTAAACTTTTTAAAACACAGCTGAATCATGTACTGCATGTTTTGTCACATTGGAGTCCTAGATGGCGGTATCGTCTTCATAGACAACAGTGTCGTGCAGTCAGTCCAGCATCTTCAGCATCAGTCGTCTGAACGTGAGAGAGGTGCTTGGTAGTCTAAACAGAATACGTTTGAAACGGTACTGTCTTTGCCCCACCGTGAAAGCTGTTTTACCTCGGTCCGATTGCTTGATTGTAACCTACCAATACCCAGACCGCAAGTCCAACACTGTGAATATGCCAGCGTTCTGTAGCTTATCAAAAATCTCTGCCGTTGAAACAGCTGCGACTTTATTGACGGAAATCTTGTTGAGCCATCTGAAGTCGACACAAAATCGAAATTTATAATTGAGCCTCCTCACTAGAAAGATGTGATAATTGAACAGGCTATGCGCCTCCTCGATGATTTCTTCTTTCAGCATGTCATTAACATGCCGTTCAATTTTCTGTTGTAAGTGTATTAAAATCTCCCTGCGACCAAATGGTCGGAATCGCTTTGGCTTGACGGGGATTTCGTGTCCAATCCAGTAACAATAGCCGTACGAGTCTTGTTCTGTAGTGAACAATTCCCGGAACGTGCGTATTACGTCATTCAGCAACCAGTTGGAATAGATTGGTATTGCTCTGGGTGCATTTGCTTCAATTTGTCCAGGCCGTGGTTTGCGCGTTCTCACTGGTGGAACCATCCCATACTTTGTTATGAGTTTATCGTGCTTCAACTCAATCATGGTTTCCGGACGGTCAAAAAAGTCTGTTCCTAGCATAGTCTGACGTGCGCCGAGGAAAATGAAGAAAGGCTGTTTGAGTACGTGACTATCGACCTGAACGTCTCATTCTACCGAGTCCATCGACAGTTCGGAAGACCAACCCACACGACTGTAATAACTTTCCTGGCCTTAGCCTAATCAATGAACTTGTCACCCCAGTGTTACTCAGAAAGCACCTCCAGCTACCAATGATTTCTACCCTAGCCTGGACTTACACTTACCAATTGCTCCTACTACCGGGCTTCACTTCCTCCTCAAAAGAAGCGATCGACCAGACGTTTATTTTTGTAAAGTTATTTATTGCCAAGTGGCAAAACCTTTGCTAGTGTACACGTCTTCCGCATATGTAGCACACGTCGCTACGATTCCCCCTCTACTTCACCTTCGGTGCCACCACTTTCTGAGCCAACTTTTTCAGTGTGATTCGAAGGTCCTTCAGTTCATTCCGATCAGTCGTCTTTAACTCGTGTTGTGATCAGAGAACGCGGATGGCGCAAGGATTGTTTATTCGACCAAGCAATACAGGGGTTAAGCATTGAAACAAAACCACTCATTTGCACGCGGTATTCAGCCTCAGACCGTCCCGGCTGCCGCAGACGTCAGTGCTCAGTTTCATCAAGTAGCAGGGACTCCTATAGGTGATACTGCACTCCGATTTTCCTTCCTGCACTTTTCCTGCGGCTTTTAGCATGTCAAAATATATGC
>JTDE01004213.1:0-32812 GCA_014338405.1 Paragonimus skrjabini miyazakii
TATACGTTTCCATCAGAATCGTGTGAACAAGCTTACCGCGTATG
Organism: Paragonimus skrjabini miyazakii; assembly: GCA_014338405.1. NCBI lineage: Eukaryota > Metazoa > Platyhelminthes > Trematoda > Plagiorchiida > Troglotrematidae > Paragonimus > Paragonimus skrjabini miyazakii. Next base: position 45 of record JTDE01004213.1, read on the forward strand.
CTTAATATCTACGGTTACTCTCCCGTGTTTCTCAACTGAACGAGGCAATTATATATTGACCGTTGTTTTTTGAATGAATATTTTTTGCGGTGGAACGAGGCAATTATACATTGACCATTGCTAATATTCGATTAGTGGGAACATGTAAACCAGAAAATGCTGAACAATAGTGAATATTTCGCGTTTTCAAGATTGCCAGTATTTTGAAATGCGGTCGTTTGCAGCGAATTCATAGATTTGTTCGCGGGTTCGGTGTTGGAGACACAATTCAGCTGGATCCAGTCAGTTTGTTCGTTTCGATGTTAGCGTTTTTCTGTTGACCTAAAATCAGACATTGGAAACATAATGTAGAGATGATTAAAATGTTAATCTAACATAACAGGGGAAAATGTATCAATCTGACAACTTCTTACGTAAATTATAATTTAATAACACATTGAAACTGTTCTCAGAAGAGCAGCTAACGGCCTCTAATGGAAGGTTGTTCCAGTTGTTGATAACGCTGTAAGAGAAGAACTGCTGCCTAAATAAGGTCCGGGGTCGAGGTTTATAGAGCTTCTCTTCGTGACCCCGTCGACAAACAATCAATTATTGGGGTAGAGAAACGCTGAACGAATCTTGTTCTAAAGAAAATGTGCGTAAGGATTAACTCGCCCCGGAGTCTTCGGAATCCAAGTGGGTAAAGATCAAGAATTTTGAGACGAGACTCGTAGAGGAAGTGCCGCAAGTCAGTGACCGTTGTGGTAGCCACTCGCTGGACACGTTTGATGGTGAGTATGTCTTTCTCCAAGCCGGCGTATACGACTTGATTAACATACTAAAGCAGTGGTCTGATTTAGACCCCTGTCTTTGCGGCCAAAGGCTCTTTTATCATCGCAAGAGTCCAAAACCCCTTTCAGGAGGCCATTTGGTGGTGTCAAGAAAGATAAACTGGTCAACAGCCAAATCCCTAGGTCTTTTTTAAGATCAACTTTCGTGATATCCGTTACATTTTGTGCACCTTGTATCAGGAATAGATTCCCGGAGTCTTCTCCGAGCGACATATGTGCACACTTGCTTTCGTTTGGAGGGAGACTCCAGTCATCCGTCCATCACTTAATACAATCAAGATCAACCTGCAAATCACTGGGATCACAAGCATTCTAAATATTTGAATCATCAGCATAGAGGAGGGCGTTGCTGGAAATAAGGTCGGACCGCGTACCGATCCTTGATGAACTCCCGCGGATATCGGAGAAGGAGAAAAATGGTCCGATCCGGTTCTTACTCTGAAAGTCCTGTTACCAAGAAAGGTTGCAATCCAGCAGAGAACCTCTCCTTGGATATCATAAGCTTCTAGATTATGTACAAGAGGACCATGTGGGACACGGTCAAATGCTTTAGCAAAGTCGAGAAAGATAGTATCCGAGATATGGCTAATGTCTTTACGTCTGTCATGCTATCCATGAAGATTAGCACATTGGTTATGCATGACCGGTCGTGAAGAAAGCCATGTCGAGTAGAGAAGAAAAGATTATTTGAAAATAAATGTGCAAGGAAGGTGCGTTTTCCCAGGCGCTCTACTACCTTGCATGGGATGCTGGTGAGACTGACAGGCCGATAACTAGCAGGAGATTGACGATCGCCTGCCTTAAATATAGGTGTGACAATGGCTGCTTCTCATGCCGGCGGAAGAGCGTTGGTCTGAAGTGTCTGTTTGAACAGACTATGGAGGGGCACCGTCAAACCAAAGGCCGCTCCTTTGAGGATCCAAGGATGGATTCCGTCTGGTCCCATCGCACTATAAGGACTGGTCCTAAGCAAGAGCTCCAGAACGTCGAGCACAGAGAATTCAGCTGTTAGGACTGTGCATTATACATTTCTCTCCGGTAGAATCAGATGCCAGATTGGCGGAACCACATTGTAGACAGCCGCATAGTATTCTCAGAATACCTCAGCAACCACCTGGGAGTTGGAGGAGGTTTCTCCGTCGAGAAGCGGCAGAAACAATGCTGAGGGCTTAGCTTTATTTCGAGCGATGCATGTACTTGAAGAGAAACTTCTTAATCTTGGGGGCTACCAATAGAAATTCTGAATGTGCCTGTTGGGTGTGTTGACGGATTTCCAGCTTGCTCAGTTCCAGCATAGCTCAACGCGACACAATCAACAATAATTGATATGGAATGATGTGTAAACCAAAACACGTATACGCAATTTTCCCTGGGAAAATTGGGGAATATACTACGTGCAGCGTCTGACAGTAAGACTTGCATATATAAGTTAACTGAATTCTATTTGCCCGACCCGTCTCGACGTATCTAGTGTTCAGCTGCCAAATATATGCAGTTCGTTACACTTAGACATTTATTTTCACTTCTATTGAAGCTGCCAATGGATTCAGGATCCGCTGTTGATCGGTTGACAATAGTTGTTGGTTCGGATCAGAATCGATGAGATTTCCGTTCAACTTAGTATAGGTAAAATTGAGAGCCCGATGACAATGTGCCCCACAGGAGGCTTGGACTACCGAAAATTTGCCAACGGCCTCGCAGTTTCGCCGACCCGCTTCGTTACTACGCACGAACGTCTTCACAACGTCTCCCTACTGATCCTATACGTATAGCTCACTGGTCGAACTATCATACTGTGGGTATCTCATACATATTCCCAATGTTAATTATCTTGAATACTAGCCAAACATTTCTCACATGGTTACGCGTAACATACTTGGAATTGGTTCTACGAACTCTCGATTGACTACTGTTTATTTTCTGTCCCGTCTGTACTACGGACTTGTACTCTTCTTCGTTGTCATGCTTATTCACTTCTTTCTGATATGAAGCTATGAAAAGGAACGCGCAACAAACAAACCTGTTCCTGTTGCTTCATCACTAGGCTGAATGTTACATAGTTATATGGGTTCACCGGGTTTTGTAGGGTTGTTTATGCGATCGCTGACAAACGTCTTTTGACCAGCTTTGATTACACCGCACAGATTTGATAAATCATTTTAAACAAATCCGCTGTTTTCAAGGGATGCTTTAGTTTGAACAATGATCAAGCAACCACAGATGAACAAGTCTTTGTCGATCCGCAGGTTAGTCCCGGATGCGTCCGGGCAGTCATTATGTTGTGTGGCTTGGGTAGATTGTTCCAAATGAACAAGTGAAATGGTAAAAAGCAAAAGAGACGACGTGTACAGGCAAAACAACTTCCAGTTGGCGACGCAGAACCGGTGTGGAAGTGTGACAAATATGTAATTGTACTATTGTCTTGAAATGATTATGTCAATCATTTGCTTAACGTACGTTGCTTAGTTCAAATTCATTCATGTGGTCAGAATGGCTTCTGTAAATGCTAAATCGTCTTACCTTCATCGTCGAGGCGCGTGTCAAAACGTCTGTTCATTATATGGAAAAAGTAGAAATGAGTTGATGTTTTCGACTGAGAAAGTTCCTACTAATTGAGTGGTTAGTTCTTCTGGTTATGTTTTCAACGAAGTTATCAAATTGAGTAGTGACAACATTTTGAGGTTTCCCGTTTGCAGTTAGCGGTTTATCAGTGTGAAAATTTAAATCAAACTTTTCAGTCAAATCTGCAAAATTCTCTAAACGTATTGAACATATAGAATGCCACGAGTTCACTGAATCTTACTTTTGCGTCTCTTCGTATACATTAGACAACATTTAGGACTATTGAGCGTATAATATATGTTTACCCGGAACTATCAGCAATTCCAGTGAAAGGTGTTTCGCTACTGACATGTTTGTTGTATATATCATCGTGGAGAGTTACTCGTGTGTCCGGGATAAATTGTTGTGGAAATTACTTAGCTGCGTTTGTTTGCAACCTAGATGAATATGAGTTCATCTCCTGAAAGCTTGCCCTTAGAACGGTTTGTTCTGTGGAGTTAATCTGTGACCTTTTTGCATGTGGTCGCGTACAGCTGTCGGCTTATTGAACAGGGGCTTGACTTGCAGGCAATGATGCCTTTTTCCAACACCTTTTCGTGATTCAAAACATCATGAGGGAGGTTGTAATGCTTTTGTTATTATCAATGTTTATTCCATCCTTCTATGTGTGCACTTTTCGAACTCACACGTTTTTGATTCGGAAGTTTTAATTCAAATTTTTCATCCGCATTTCAAGCTATGCACATCTTTGTCTACCTAAACAACCTCACTGCCAAAGTAGTTTTTCGATGCGGACATCAAACAGTATATTTCTACATTTCAAAATTTGAACTGACCCTTTCGATTCATGAAGTTTGCATTATGTTTTTCAGTTTACCCGTGAGAACTTGGAGAAAATTTACCCATTCATACGCCATTCGCGGAAACTTACGTCACATTCTCTTGCTATTCGAGAATTTTCTTCTGGACCTCCACTTACGGATACGATGCACTGGCCACCGAGCCTGAAACAATGATTAACAGGCTCATTATCAAGTACAACCAGTTGATCTTGCGTACTTTAGTATGGGGCACCTAGCGCTATGGGCTGACAGGTTATTGCCGAGATATTGTCAGCTGGTAAGAATAGGCGCATTTTAAACGTGAGGGGCATGTACTTTTCGGATGAGTATGTCTGTGGCATACAATAAGGTGATCTACATTCATTTTTCTGTGTGCAGATTGACGGAAGTGTTAACAAGAAACTGAAAGTAGAATTGGGAGAACGAATAATCGTAACGATGGTGACTTTTGTGCTAAAGGTGACACTTTTGCGTACAGCTCGCCGCCCACCAAAGAGAAGTATTTTTAAGACAACATCGCCCTAGATACACATCGTATGTAACAACGTTTACACTAGGTCCTCAGCATGACAAGGAAGCCAGGAACGATTACACAGATAACAGTGCTGGAAGTTGTAAGTTAGTTCAGTCCCAGAAATGGAAACCGAGAGTCCCTTTTCGGAACCAAATCACACTCAACTATGTTAAATCGCCAGAAGATTAGAATTATGCGTTCTAGTAGCCCAGTCTTGTGCACGGTCTGGCAGGATATATGTGTATATCTCTTTATTATAATGAGCAGAGGGCAGAAGACTATATGTTAATATATATACTGATATCGGAGGTGGTTCTAAAAGTTCAATAATAAACAGTTTGAATGAACAGTAACTTGCAACCAGGTTTACAAACGCATACTACAGTGCAGCGGAAACACGTGATAAATCGTTTGATTAATTCGGGAGCAAAAAGGTCACACGTTACTGTAACTCCGATAAACATACATGGTAGACAGCGGTATGGAACGGAATATAGGTAATAAAACAATATACAGTCTGATCGTTTACGGCCGAAATAAAAATCATGGAAGTCAAATAAATGTTAGCATATCAAACAGTTGCGAAACCGAAGAGCCAATTAAATTCGGAGATAATGGCATGTTACAATTAACACATAAGTGGGGCAAGTGACAAAGGTGAAATTAAATTTTACAACTATATGTTCTTCCCAGAGTAGACCATCAAACCATGTAATCACTTGCTGATCTTTAACAGTCACCATTGAAGAAACAACAGCATGTTGTTTCACTCTACCTCTTCATACATAAACCATGTAAAGGAATCTATAACGTTATCTTCCAAAATAACGCATAACGCTTGGAATTCTCGGACTGATGGGTAGAATTCTCAGAAGTAGTCGAACTGGAAGAAAGGTGAACGCAAAAGCAAATGGTCAGCTATTCCGGATGGCTTTCATTCGTGTCATCTACTACCGAGACGATCCCAAATGTGCATTCTGTATTTTGACCTTAATTTGTCGAACGATTGTTTTGAGCTAACAAAGTGAGAGATTTAAGATCACCTTATTCAGTGAGTCACAGCAGGTGAGAGAATTTTCAAAAACACAACGAAGCTAACCACTTAGTTGGAAATGCGGGTAATCCAAGAAAGGTGTAAGTGACAATGTAAATTTCGTATGTGCAAACATCAATTATGCCAGCTTGCTGTTGAATGTTTTGTTATGATTACCACCTATCGCGTCTTTATAATTGTTCGTGCATTCTACTGACCATACACGATTAGTGAAACGTAGCGTTTGTCCATGACACCAAATAGAGAGTCAGCAGTGTTTATCTGGCACTTGAAAACATGCGGCAAACTTAGCGTGATCCAAACCGCACGAATGTTTCTTGAAGGGGCAAGTTCTGGCTGGTTCAATAAGACACTTTCAACTAGGTGCCATTGAACTGCAGTCTTGGAAACCCATTAACAAGATAAAGCTTGGAGAATTATTACTAAACCCCAGGAATAGTTGCTGGAAATTAATTCTAGCTTTAACGTGTAAATTCAACGAATATTACCTCATCGACCAAAACAAAAGGTATAACGGACAACTCTTTGCAACTGAGGCGTAAAAGGGCAAGCTAACGTGTGGGAGTACTTACTTAGTTTAGATTCTACCCACTCCTAAAAGTAAAGCCCAACGGTATCGTCTCGGTTAACAAGACTGATGTACCTTACAAGACACTGTATTATCATTTATGCGAAGAAGAATAAGTTGGGATGACTCAATTACTTACAAAATCGAAGCTGTTTATTATGTGATTTGATGAGACATAACAAGGTAAAATTGTTTGTATCTCACGCGTTCAATGAAATAATCAACGTGCTACTAAATTACCCAACGAATTTTCAAATGTGCCAATCGTGCTAGACAAAGAGAATATATTACTAGATAAATCAATGCATCTACCAAGCACGTTCCATCCAAGATTAACGGATAGTGAGATATTGTTTTTATCTACAACTTCATACGATGTATAATTTTTCACATTTTTTAGCCAGTAATTGATTGATGTATTGGTTTATTTCCACTCACCCCAAAGAAGCAGTTTGTTCAGTTCACTGAGTAATTCCGAATTGGTTACTGTAATAGTTGTGGTCCTTTTGGTTGAACGAAATAAAGCCGTATAACTCGTTCTATGATGACGAGGGAACATCAAGAATTATCGCGTGTGAATTGCATAACATCAGATTTGCTTTACTACTAGTCAGGTGTGAAAAGCACAAGATAGTGCTAGAATTCAGGAAAAGCAGAAAGCACACTAGGATAATCATAACTTTATCAATAATTACAGGGTATGAAGAGTGATCAGTTTCTTGTTTTATAAAGACCTGACTCGGATTTTAATCATGACGAGAATAGTTAGTGATAAGCTTTTGGGTGAAAGAAACATATTGCCAATAGATATCAATCGCCACTGCCTTGAAAAGTTTGTTTGACCAATATCTCAAGTATAGATACTTATAAGCGCTGATTATCCCATTAAAAATCCAGACTTCCGATGATATCCTACATTTGGTATCTGTTCCTCGGGTCTCATTGATTTCTCCGAGGATAATTCGTAATTTGTGGAACATCTGACGCCTCTGTGTGAACAGTATATTAAGGCACTTGAAGTGTTCTCTGGATAAGCAATTGTTAGCCAGCTCAAAATGGCGGACAGGTGGGTTTTAACCAACGAGCAATTATAGTAAATTTCTACGAACAGAGTACATTTCAGTTGTACGAAATATTTTAAGGTGAGTATGTCTACTTAATCAAGCTGGACGATAATGATAATCATAAATGCCAGAAAAGGTAATGTACGAGTAGGAAATGGTTCAGTTGAAAGCTCTATTTTGTTCGTTCATAAATGTAACCAAGGAATGAAAGGTAACGGATGAAGTGTAACGCCAAATGCTTGTAAATAAATGCATCCGTGAGATGTGGTGAGGGGTGTAGAATTGCATTCAGTGGTTTGCAGTTGAAAATTTTACACAGTAAAAATCAAAGAGTAGCAAAAGATGATGCAAGTTTGATGAGATGGTAAATGTCCAGCGACTGTTGTTTCAATGATCCCAGAATAACTGTGGAATATTTGAGGAGCAAAAATACGTGGGAACTTGCGGTCATAGATACACCTACTAAATGTTTCAGAACTAATGATTAAAGATACAAACGCGGAATATAAAGTGACACTCCTTACGAGTTCATTGCAAATGACCTCAGCATTAGTGCCGATGTAATAATTTCACCTTTTCCCGTAATCAACTGAAAAAATCTAAGACTGCCATGCATTACATAAGAAAATTGGGATTCCACAGGATGTTCTCAATATCCATTATTTTTCATTCATAGACCCTTCTTTGTCGACACATAAACTAAGTAAACTTTATGTGAACAGGATTGCCGATACACTCACAGGTAGAACGAGCGAAAAAAGGATGGTGACCAATTTAATATCTACCATCGACCTGTATGGAAGTCCAGTTGCAGAAACATGGTATTGAGTTAGCAGAGACAATATATTAATTGAGAAAAATTGACTAAAACTGCAGACTACCAGAACCAGCAGCACGTGGTGATGAGGCTTTATTGATAAATTAGATAAATCAGCTACGATTGATGATACAACTGAGTAAACTATCCATAGTGCAGAAATGAATTACTTAGTCGTGGAACGTGAAACGTTACGTTGGTGTGACATTGATGCATGTATATGTAATTCGTTGAGTCACATATGTCATATATGATGGAGGTAGACAAACGGAAACAACGCAAGTTGAGTGTGACCTACAAATAGACGACAGACGGCATACAGCCCTCGGTCCAAATGAGAATATGCACTACTACTATTACTTCAGCGATATTAGTTGATTTATTGCTTCCTTTTGAAATATATTTTCATTCTTGATTTTAAACTAAACTTCTATTCGACCGAAAGTTGTTTTTCTCCCAAATTTTCCTGTTTATAAGTGATGAGGAACAGGTGAAAATAAGGCCGTTCATATTTCACTGATTGTGTTGAGTATTGAACTTCTGCAATCAACAACTATGTCTTCTTCAGAACACAGAATAAATACAGCTGGTAGACGTTAAAATAGAAGGTATGCCCGTTCTATGTTATCCCTTACGTCTGGTTGTACTTCTGACGTTTATTCAAATAAGCTCCCCAAAAACAGCTGGAATTTCATCGAGGTAGACCCAATCGCGAAAGGTCCTATCTTCACGGGATCTAAAGAAGAAATAATCACTGTTACGCGGAGATGTTGTCTAGAATGGTGAGACTTTACTGAACAAAACGCATTTTATGCCTCTTGCCATTGTGTGGTCTGTTGGGGGATATGAGCGGGAAGTTGTCCGACTTAATGAGGATTATTTCACAATCGCAGCAAATAAAATTCCAGAATTCCCAGTGGATGTTGGTGTGCCAGTTGGAGACGTAACACTATTCGAAAGCGAATCATCTCAAGTTAAATTAAGGTTAAATTAATGCCTTTTAAAAAAAGTTGTCAATAATTGACATCCGATCTCCAAATGCGAAAAATCTACATCCAGTTAACAACGTGTGACACACTTTGCTGTAAACTGCAGTAAGAGACTTCATGTTAGAAAAATCAGAATTGCCAATTGGACATAAAATACATGCATGTCCTTAAGGCGTTTTAAATCTGCGAGTAGTTCTAAACAAGTGCCCTGATCTCCCACAATTCCGCCTCATGTGAATCACCGAATCTGCCAAACTACTCATCACTGATCGAATTTCTATGCTGAAAGGTGGCTTTGTTGGATTGTAGCATGGACCGTTCAAGAAATGCTGCGAGGAGGTCCGATAGGCTGTATCATATGCTCGATTGCATATAAGACAGTGGGACGGGTGGATGGGCGAGTACAAATGGAAAATTAGCAAGCTCCTCCCGTAGCTTTGTAGGCGAGCTTATAGAGCGCTCGCCGCGTTTGGGCATTTTGTTTATGTGGCTTGTTCGAATCCAGCCGAAACCCTGAATTCTCACATTCCCGTCTCATGTGAATCGTCAAATCTGCCAAACTAATCGTTATTTCTCTGTTTTCTGTTTCTATGTTCTTCACATTTCTTTCTTATTCCATCGATATTTTTCTTCGCATCCATTTTATTTTTCTTTTAATTGTTGTGAAATTTTTGTCTAGTTCTCTGTTAAATGAGCGCTGTATATATACTTTTGTCCAATATTCCTGTTTTTTATCATTAGATGTTCTTCGGTTTTCATATATAATCAATGACCATGTTGTTTTTCCTTATTTGTTCCGGTATCTTTTGTTGTCCCTCTCACTTTGGATATCTCCTTGTCTGTAACTTCGAGCCTATCTTACAAAGACTGTAATGTTCATTCATCCTACGTATGTTGATCTTGATCTATTACTAAATATTGATATACTTTACTTGTAAGAGCTTGTTTCCGCATAATTTTTCTTTCTCACTTCTCTACACTGGATGATTATTTGCATGCTCCATAGAATCACCTGTGCTTGAACGTTCCGCCATTGTGCGATTGTTGCATTAGATCACATTCATGTAAAACCTTTCGTCTCAACACTCGTATGTTCGGTGAATTCAATATTGAAGTTTACTTTCTATCTTCTAGTTAGTTTATACCACACTTCTTATACCTTGTACCTTATAAGTAAGAAACTCATCAATACAACCATATTCCCATGTGTAAGCAGAAGCCAAGGCAAACGATGGCAAAGTATGTATTGATTTAAACAATGGACAGATGGGGTATATGTACAATAAGCGTAAAAGGAATGAAGACTATTGTGCAACAATATGACAAATGACAGAATCTACATCCTTGAAACTGTGAGAAGTAAAATCACAATGAAATGCATTAGTTTTGTTGGCTTTTGGAGCAAATTAGCTAGTAGGACAGTTGTCGCCAATGTGATGTGGATGTTTTTCGGGACAATTAATCGATCAATCTTAGAAATGTTCCCTCATTTGCCTAACCTGGAACAACTTCTACCCCATAAACTGATTATGCAATTTCCTATATTGACTGCTACTGGGATATCGCAAAACAACCATAGTGGAACAGTGTGGACAACAATAATGGGGCAGTCACTAGGAGCGACAATAATAAAACACTCACTGAGAGTTATGACCGATTGGCACGTAAATGTGTAGAAATCAACGTTTATTATAATTAGGTTATTTCTGAAAATGTCAATGAAATATTAATCATAACTCATTCACAATTTCTTAATGATTGTAGCGAGCTATGCAAGAAACGCACAAAATGGAAGTGCATAATAGGATAATTTGTTTGTTTACATATTCATGGTGGCACAGTTGCCGCTCTGATTACTTGTTCATGCCAAATGCAAGAGATGTTCACAATCTTATCGAGCGGGAAGACTGTTTATAACCTAATATTTTTACGCACTGAAGGACGTGTATAGCGGTGAGCAAATTTCTTCGATCCTGACCGTTACTATGGGAAGTTTATTCAAGCATATCCAAACCATTAGCGCAATGTCACCGTCCCCTAATACGTGCTGTTAAACGAGCAACACATAGTTGTTCATATGGTTAGTTGGAAGAGGCTGATATCTCCATCGTAACTGAGTTATGCATTGGCAAATAGCTTGCAACTTCGAAACATGGTTCCTCCCCATTTTTGCGCCTATGACCCTGGCCAGATGGTCTTACTGTAAGTTATAATTAACTACGATTAGGTGGTGTCCTGCAAGTGGCCTACAACTTAGGAATTATTAATGTATTACTGTCAGTTTCACAGTAGTATACCATATAAAACTTGTCCGTATGCCGCTGAGGCTTATCCGATACGACCAATATTAAAAACCAATAATTAACATTTCACCTCCCAATTGTTTCAAGCACATGTTCAATACTCGTCTCGCTGCAACGCACTGAATACTGCTCAACTCACTCCGTATTGTTCATGATTTAAAATGTTAATTCGCACTTTGTACGTATGGCATACACGGATACAAGCAGAATTTGACAATAATTGACATGTGCCAAAAGAACCAATTAATGAGGTGATGCAAAATCGCAGATTTCCATCAGCTGCGATAACAGGGAACAACACAGCTGGATGCAACCAGAGCAAGACCACGGATGAAGTGGTTCATAGCGGATATATTCCGTCGACTAGTTCTACGGGATATGTTACACAAGTGTAAGTTGACATGAAACGTACCGAAAATTCGACCGCATAGTCTTTGTAATATCAAATCAAGAATCGTCGTAAAAGTATCCTTAGATATACGAAAGAGGTGAACACCAGCTTATGGCAGTTGGTATTTAAATCAATTATTAAAAACTGTACGATCCACAGGGGACCAAAGAGATCACGTTTTCCCTAATACTATGATTCACGGATACTCACATGAATGTCCTCTAGATGATAAATATAGGAAAATATGAAAGATTGAACACTCACCCCTCCGGACACACAATAACAACCACCGCCTCTGCCTGGTTTATCTTGGCCTGACTCATAAATCTTGTTGCCATCCATCACGACCATCACACAATCAGACTAATTAATGTTTAACGATATTGTGTTTGAAAGTGTTTCAACTTACTGTGCACGACTTACGTCGCAATGACAATTCTGACACCATTCAAGAATAACTATAGTGGCCAGCATCCAAAACGGATCAGCCTGTCGAAGTGACGGAATCCAGAGGACGCTTGCGACTAACCTTCATCGTCAGTGGCTTGTAGGGCACCAATTGTGGCTCCACCCACACACGAGTTATACAATATAAACCCAGAGAGATAAAACTAGAAGTTGTGTAAAAGTGCATCTAGGTCCAGTCGACTAATATTAGCTAGCCATTTGACTGGCTAGCAAGTATCTCTCGGAAAACAAACAGAGATGAACTGCAACGAGAAGATCTAGACTAGGAAGAAAAATATGTAATACAAAAGGCATTTCAGTATACGAGTGCATGTGGGTGCTTTCTGGATAGCATAAAGAGGAGAAACGAAATTCAGATTAAACCACAAAAACAACAGGCAAACCACTCATCACACAATATGTCAACAAAGCTTAAGAAAATGATGGGTAGAAGACAGCAGACACGCAGGTTTCTGGAATGAGGAATGGATCAGTTGCCAAACGACCATGATCTTGATCGATGCATTAACAGAAATAGAATGGATATACCGATATGACCTGCCTGAGTACAACGTACTCGTCATATTTCCGCCTGCGGTGTACTATGATTAAGCTGGCGACCTATTGACGTAAGGCGGTCAGCACATTTGCAGTCACACGCATCGCGACGTCATACAGTCACGTCACCACGACCCATGGCACCAATGGGTCCTTTGGCTCTTGCTCTCAGATGCAGTGAGTCGGGTGAAACAAAACACATTTCAACGACGGTCCGCCATTTTCCAAGACTCCATCTAGCAATCCATCCTAGCCTGCAGCCTCCCCATTGCACAGTCGTCTCATCACATTTGGAATCAGTGGCAAATCCGGAGCAAGAGCAAGTGAAGATTTTATAACCTGTTGGGTCAAGCTGTTCAAGGTCACCCAATCGATGATAACAGGGTGGTTTATTAGGCTACCAAAGTGTTTGTGCCAGACCTCCATGATGTCCCCTGGCTAGGTGCACGAACACCCAGTGTCCACGTCAACGAATGCCTTGGTAGAATGGACGGTGGAACCGAAAATTGCCTTAAGCGGATCGCAGAACTGCTTATATTGTTGATGATGTGCAAAGCCGTGCATCCACACACACGGCTTCCCCATCATTTTTACTTGACTTCGCGCACACGCTCAACCAGTTGATGTCGATTATTCAAGAACGTCGCCTTTTTCGTTTCATTGTTTGGGTCCATTTTGAAGGCAGCAAACGCAGCATTCTTCTGCTGTACCAACTCGTAGGTAACCATGTAGTCGTTATCGAACCAGTTCGGGCGTTTCTGACAATCCACACCGATCGTTTCGGTGCTTGGTGCAGTGACTCGTTCCTTGTTGAATGGCCACATACCCTCGGGAGTTGGGGACGCAAAGGTGTATTGCAGACAAAAGGCAACGGCAGACTGGAAAACATTCTTCTTCTCACAGTTGTCCAGTGGGTTGGCATCTAACTTCTGCCACTGTCTGGATGATCTACAATAAACGGGCTCACAACCGTGGAAAAATAATTGTCTTAACCAGCCTATGATCGGTGCTATGTTCAGCGCCGCGTATAGCCGCGTATAACAGCACTTCACGAGTGGTGCGTTGCCGCACAATCACGTAATCAAGCGGATGGTGATGATCGCTTCGCGGATGAGTCCATGTCGTAATGTCGCTCGCATCCAAACGGAATCGGGTGTTTGTGATAGCCTGCTCGTGAGTTACATACCCATGATTATCGTTCTCGTTCACTGAACTAATGCCGTATGGTCCGAGGACTCTCAGCTAAGCTACCGAGTAGCGTGCACGTCACCAAGAACAAATAGCCGGTCACTCACCGCTGTCAACAGACTTGTTGCGGAAAACTGACCATAGAACTGGTCCTTTGTATCATCAGAGTGACATACAGTTTGACCATAAACACTAACTAATATAGTACACTTACCTGTACCGAGACGTAGACGTATAAACAGCATTCAGTGTCGTGCGGTTCGCCTATCATCAAAGTATTTATGTGATCAGCGAGTGCAAAATACATACCATGCTTTCGGGCACCACCTGACGGGTAAGCTATCCAGTAGAATGTGTACCCACTGCCTGCTTCCCGCAACTTCACTTGGTCCGCAAGCCTTGTTTAATTCAAGGCTGCTACATCGATGTAGTAGCGACTCAGTTCAACCGTAACCACTGCGGAGTACCGTACTAGCCGTCTTGTGCGCAAATTGCGTGCCCCGACACAAAGCGTTTTGCATCTACTCGTCTGTCTCAGGTTAGTTTTTGGGTTACTGAGATTTGAGTGGGCATTATTGGCTTTAAGATTTATGTTGTAGGAGTAGTATGCGGCCGAGCGTCAGGCAACAGCAAATGTTCGCCTATATACTTTACCGTAAGCAGCATATAGGGCGACCCGGTTTGTGCTGCGCGTCGACCGATGCAGAATGGTATCTGGTTTAAGTTGTACTTGCATAGATTATGTGGGCTTTGAATACCGCCAAGACCCCCAAAATTAGACAGAAGAGCGAGTAGGACCTTCAACCAGAACCTTTGACTGAAAAGCTTATATCGCAAGGCAGCGGACAACATGCACATAAACACACAAAATCGCAGCAGAATCAAAAACAAGTAACGATCCATTTGCAATAACTACGCTTAAACTCGAGAGACACCTATAAAGTCAACACACAATACACCAATACTATTGCGGAGACACAAAAACCAGACCAAACAATAAAAAGCATCAGGTCCAAACAGAGCAAAATAGATTGGTGAGTAGTGGGGAATTTTGGTTTTTCATATAGTTTGGACATCACCTACAACCGATAGCAGTTGCCGCATTGCCATAGACTTTCCAGTCGGTCCCTAACGAATGGAGTGAAACTCGAGTCTAGTGGGAATGCGACAACTGAGATTAATTGTGGGTGGTGTTCAATTTGTGTGAAAGTTTAAAACCCTACTACTGATCAGTACTTGCAATAGCGCTCATCAAACTACTCATTTTTATGATGTCAACTTGGAGAGAATTCCTAGTCGAGGGGTCATTGATTGGAGTTAGCAAAACAGCTTCTCTGTCTGTACTCTAGTGCAGACCGTAGCACGGATACGCACGACTGGTTTACAAAATATGTTCTTTTCTCGCTGGATGTTCATTTAATATGCAATAAAGGGCGACCAATAAACACCTAACATTTTAACAACACGTCCACTGCTGGTTGGAAATGACAGTGAGCAAAATACTATAACTATATTAAATTTCGACCCGGAATTAAACCAGATAACACAGCTTACACAGGTAAATTTGAACACCAAATATACGGTGTGGTTAAAGAAATATACCACTAATGAGTGCTTATTAGTCACTACATTCTGAAGTCACTTTTGTCACGAGAAGTGAATCCCTCAGGTTTAAAGGCAACAAATTTGCCCCCATTCAAAATTGGTAGTGGCATAAATTGCCGTGATATGCTAGGGTGCAGTGTCTAACATGTTACTGACTAGTGCATTATCAGTGCCGATTCACGGAAAACCCAGTGAACAAGAAAACCGTAAACAACTGTAGCATCAAAAGTTAATAGTTATCTACTGTAATTCACATTAGTTCGTTACATTCATTTGTACACTTGTTTGAAAGCATCATCATCACATTTTGAATTCAATCGTCAACACAAATAGACGAGGGTCAACGCGCACCGTCTTTGTCTTCTTCATTTCTGCGGTATTTAGGCTGGTGAAGTAAATGCACGTTGGAATATTTCAGCTCCGTTTATCGGCTGATCTATCGACGCTCAACGTTTGCCATTCCACATCGACCGTGGAATCATCTATCAATTTCACTGACAGATCTTACGTCTTTTCTGGACGCATACCTTTGGAGCCTATTCATTACCGTTACAACTCACCTTTGGTGTTATCATATCTTTGGTCAATTTTTTCATCATACCTCTTGATTCATGGCACAACAAGACAGAATGCTTGAGGTCTACTCGAATAGTACTGGTTCTGTACATAAATAAATAATGTTTGTAGTTTTGTTCTCGATTAAAAAACTAATTTCTACAACGGACCGTTGTTTCTGATTGACAATCGCGCAGTTGGCGATAGTGACAGAATTTCCGACGGAGTGACTGTAGAAATTGATAATGGTGAGTAAATAACTTGAATTTTCGCAGGTTCTGTGCTACTAGAGGTTAACGCTCATCAACTTATCTCATCTAATGATTGTGTCCTCACACATTGACTGTGTACATGTTAACCAGTCACCATTTGTTCATCGGTCCAGCATTGGCGCAGAGATGGAGGTCAAATGAGTTCACGACCTAACTGATTAAAATGGTTCTTTCCAAACACAGAATCCATCTCGGACACAGTTGACAATTATTAATATCAGAAGTTCAAGTCAGTTGGCACACTGTGTAGTCAATTTTACAACATGATAAATGGATTGAGAATAACACAAAGTTGTCATCAAGTTGTACTACTGACCCGTATCTAACCCTCTTTGGGTACCTACAACGACAACAATTGTGAGTAAGCACAATAATCAGAATGAAGCCAAGAGGTCCGCGTTAATTTGCTGAGCGACTCAGGTGAACTACGTGCTTCATCAAGGGCGTACCTTTTGTACTGGAGCAGATTAATTGTATCATAAGTTACTCCGCAAAATACGTTGCTATACATTTCACCAGTTCACACGTTTTCAGTAGAAACGTGTTAAGAAGTTTCCCGCTTATATTTTAAATCTACGGCCACTCTACTGTGTTTCTCAATTGAAGTGAACAATCAGTTATTGACCGTTGTTTGACTGTGTTTCTCCCTCAAAATATGTACCTACAGTAGCTCTTTTTAGCTGCAAACATTGCCATTGCCATAGCTGATATTTGATTAATGTAAACATGTGAAACCGAAGAGGTTGAATACATGCTATTATTTTGCTTTCACCAGACATCTTGTATTGTGAAATTGTATTGTGTGGGCATTCAATGCTAGTCCGGTTGAGGGGACCAATATTGGATGTTTCATTTCAGGTATCTAAGCCATGCGCTACAAAGTCAGGAGTTGTATAACTGAAAATGCCAGCAGTAACCGATACTTGTCCTACACCATAGACGGTGCAGTGAACTTCGTGCCATCGTTATGACCCGAGCGTAGACTGGTCTTGAAAATTCGTCTGTGCATTTGTCACCTGGATGTGCTCAGGACAGAGAATGTGAGCGGAATGAGGGAAATTAAGGGCGATTTGCATTACTTATATCTATCCCGAAGAGTGCATAGATATATGTACGAAAAACCAATAGATACGCCAGCCTTTGTTTTCAGTGATGATAAACGGAATGTTTATTTCGCTTTGCATTGCAAAAACAATTCACAAGTAATGTGGACACCACGTCAAATAACTAAGATCATCAACGCGGTCTATTTTATTCCATACTCTATTCACGCATATTTAACTGGAAACTGGCAGCAACACTGCGCTCTAAGGATAATGTATCTAAAATCGTAGTCTTATCCTCTATCTTCTCCATCGAATGCACACATGAGACGCATTGCCAAGCGTTTATCTGAAACATTTCGCGAACTCTGCCCCGGTTGATTATGTTCTGTAACAACAGAAGCATCAATTCATCAATCCTTGTCATTTGATCGTTGTGACTTGCGTACATGTAGAGAGGGAGTGTTTCGCATTGTCTATTGATTTGATGGCTTCTTGTCATGAACGCCCAATTGTCGCATCTTGTCGATTACCGAAACGGTCACAATTCGACCAAGTCACATAAGGTGTGCTTTCAGAAACGGTTCGTTCATACCCTGGCCCAGACCGGTTAGTGTTGACCACTGAATGATTAGTTCGTAGATGTTTTCCGGAAGAACCGATTTCTATAATTTTCTTACCCGATCACATTGCTTCTTACTTACGTTTTGATGAAGAATGACGGATGACATGTTGAACAAATTCACGAATATGAACTGATGGCTGCATGGTGGAGTATAATCGGAGTCTAGTTTGTTATTTCGTAATGCTGTTGAATACTCTGTTTGATTTCGCTTTCACTAGTTCATTTTGAAGCGTAGACGATGGTATAATACACTTGTTCAAGTACTCTATTCGTGGTCTACATCCCAACCTCCATCACGGAACGGTGAATTATACGTAATAAAAGAATTATTTCAAGACATCTCTGCTTTCAATATCCCGTCACTAGTTTATTGATATATTGTTTCAAATACTTCTTCTTTTCATAAGTTTCTTCATACATGCGCGCCAAAACTTACTCAGGAATACTTGAAATATGGGTATAATCGAGACATGAATTTAGCAAAAAACTACCCTCTCACCTAATTTTAACAGCATATTTACTGATGTATAGTTGCTTTTAGAAGGTGATTCATGACAACCAACAATTACACATTTCGAATGTAAAAGGATAAGCAGCATATGTCAACAGTTAACACGTTTGCTAGTTTACCGTTAGAGATTACAGGAAATCAAGCTGTTCTACAGACTTAATCGGGCCAACTTGTTATGCGATATCCAATTCAAATCTGTTTTTGATAGGAGCCAAACATAAATTACCTGGCCGCTCTCTATACTGTTAGATTCAAACCAAGCGCGAATCGATCACAACTATCCTTTGCTAGCTGCGTTAGGTTTGTTAGAACATGGCAGTTAGAATAACCATCTTGAAATGAAGTGATATGTTGTGAAACAGCAGCGTTTCATGTAGTAAGGGAGGATTCACAGATATTCAAGATTGCCTGGGAAAATGACAGACTGAACTTGGGAAATACGATTCAGCGTGCACTTTAGTTCTCATGAGGAGGATTGCGTTTTTGTATAGTAGAGTTTTTAAATAAACCCGAACTGTTAGTCAAATGGCCGGTTTAATTAATATCAAACAGCCACCCAAACTACTGACCTACATTCTAGTAGTTCTGCATGGTATAACTCATGAGAGTACGACGCAAGTTCTCGATGACATAAGTCAACAATTTGGTCATACATATATGCACTGTTTAATGAATATGCTCAATAAGCATGTAGAAGGCACACACGTCTTCTAATTGTTCTCAGTTAATGCGATCTCTGTACTATACCGCTGACACTAAGCATTTAGAAATAATTAGTGCGTGCGCTGCATCATCATAGGCCCGATTGCGGTTCCTCAAATCTCTCACGTTCCTCTTCTGCTATTCGTATCACTTTTTAATGTGTAAATTACAACGATATACGTCACATGTAACATAGTTCTTACAAATCTCGTGTGATTCAATCCTTACTTATCGACTGGATGATTTTTGATCAAGATGTGATTTGTGCTCACAAGCAAACCACTGACTGACAAACTGTTAATTTACCTATACATTATTTTCGCGAGGATTGTCTTGGAATCGAACAATCGCTCTCAAGTTCTGGCCAGTCAATTTGGAAACTTCCAATTTCTGATTCAATATTCATGTCGGCCTCAGGAATCAACCTCAAGAATCTTGTCTTCATTATTTATCGTGTTCAATATTATTATAGTTTTCCGATGTAAGCACGATGTAAGACATTCATAAAAGACATTAGATTTCTTGAGTGTAACTGTTATTAGTCTGTGTGCTTTGTTCATAAAAATAATGACAATATTGCGGATAAATTTTCTTGTTTGCCATTAAGTTTTCCTTGTAGTATGCTTGCAAATAATGTCTTGGAATAGAACAATCACTCTCAGGTATTGTTACAGTGCTACTTAACTATTCATATCGGCGGAATCTCAATAATTTTCTTATAATTACTCATCATATTCGACATGATTACCGATTCTTGGTGCAAATGAAATATTGGAAGTTTATGAGTGGCACTGGATTTCTTGAATGCAATAGTTATTAGTTGTGTCTTGTTCACTTCAAATAATTGCACACTCTCGTCCATAACTTTTCTTGTTCGTCATTAAGTTTTTTCTGACAAGAATGGTTCAGCACTGAAATTGGTCGGATCTAAACAGAAAGTCATATCTATTTTGAACTACAACTTCAGTAAAACATCAAAAACCAATTCAATGAATAAGCGTTTATCCAATGAGGACATTAGTTGCGGTTGGTGAGATGTATGCTATTGGTTCACGCGCTTTACGCGTTCACATTGGACAACTTCAAACAAGTGGGGTAGTGGGGCACAGGACAAAACAGTATAAATTCCAGAGTTGCTGACTTCCGCAAATAAGATCCTGTTGTCAAAGAACCATTTGAACAAACGATGCTCCCAACAATTGTGTTATGCTTGCTTGCTTTCTTCAATCCCATTTCTGCCAATGACAAAATCTGTAAGTCTAACATTTATAAATTGACTATGTTTACCGCAATCATATGTAGCGTGTGGTTTCCCGGTTTATGAACGATAAATGCACAATACTGCCACTTATATGTATTACCCAATGTAGCTATATATGTTTATTATTGTGAAGTTCTTTAGGTGCGTGCAATGAATAAACGACTTAGGTTTCCACAGCAGTACATTTGCAACGATTATTGAGCAATAAACAGTTCTGTTATATCAATAACGTTTCACTATTGGCACGAAAGCTTCTGTGGAACAGATGAACAAATAACAGAGTCGACAGCACTTACGCCAAGTCAGATCTGGTCAAATGAGAGGTGCGGAATGTAACAAGTTGTACACCAGTTTTACATAAACAAATGCGAATGCTATATTCGAATTGTTAAATATTGCTAACTGTGGATGTATGCAATATTAGACGAAAGTGGAATTGGGATTGTCCACTAAATAAATGGTTCACAAAGCCGGCTACCCTTGAGGAAATTACATAGACAATCTTAGTCGCTATGATTGCTCTCTCATTCACTTACTAGTTTGAGTCAGTTGAATAGACCAAAGACCAATCGTCATTTGTCAGAGAGCCCAGTTCGATCGCCAACATTCACAGCTGCTTACTTCTTCGTACCTTTGGTTACATCTGGAATGAAGCGCTCGTGTATAGTTTTACACCATCGTCTATTTATCCGAATAATCTCCAAATCAACTTCGTACCCTGTGACTAATGCACGACCAGCGACTGTCAAATCCCCGTTCTCGTTATGGTATCCTAATTGACTGTGATAGCACAACTGATTCTTTTTCAGGGGGTAATGAATCTTTAAGTTGCACCAAGAAGTTGCAGGATATCATCCCATATCAAAAGCAGTTTTTGACGTTTTGTTTTTATGCTCTCTCTGGGTTACAAAATAATGATGAATCCAGAGAGACAGGCTGACTATGTGCAACTTTTATGTTGGGGGTATATAACCGTTGCATGGTTAATTGCAAGATAAAACCGTTGTACAGATCCGTATCATAAAGGACAACTGTGATTTTTTTCTACTTTGCCATATGTTTAACATGAGCCGGGTTGACCCCTCGTGCCATTTAAATATCCCGACACAGGGTACAGACTCACTGTTATGCTACTTTGAATGGTCACGTAAGAAGAAGTGAGAGATCATGTGGAAGTATTCATTTTGTGGTCATTCGGTGGGAGGACCATAATCTTTCGGCTGATAAAAATGAACTAAAATCGATAAAATTTTGGCCAGCAAAGTTCTTTTGAGAGACAACTGATGTGAGTTTAAATTCTACTGGCGGAAAACAGCCATATGAGCGACATTTGAATTTAATGCATTTGTTTGATAGAAGTTGATCGAAATTTCAGTCTGCAAGTGTGGATTGCATTCACCTTGAAAGCTGTCGTACTTATGTAAACGTAACCTCTACTAGTTTGGTTTAATTATAATGCGCTGGCGATTTCCCACCTATTGCTCATACATAAGCATCTAATCAAATTTCATCACACGAACATACATACCGCGGGAACACAATCATGAATTGATGGACTGACATCAAGGACAGGACCACGAAGATGTTGGTTTAGACTTCGTCTCAATGTCCTAAAATATTTACCAACTAGTATGTGATAAAATATAGAACATTTTACCAATAAAACATCACGTGATTTACATGTCTTTGTGTGTTCAAATGTGAAGCAAATGATTTGAAAATCTAGAGTAAACTGTCTCCAAGTTTCGTCCTCATTGACAAATTGCGTTTGTTATCGTTTATTTGGTAATTGATCGCTTTTTTGCTTGACCGGTTTATTCCATACAGATGTTGATGGTGAGTTAGGCATTCGATCACCCCCACATGAAGTGTGCAATATTTATGAACAGACCGTACTGAGCCAGTATGATTTATACACAGCTCAATTTAGAATAAGGTTGATACTATCTGACGTGGAACTTTAGCCGAAAACAACTTGATTAATTGAGAACAATGCCACACTCTCGCCTAATAAATATAGAAAAATTTAAAAGGAGAAAGTTCCGGATGTGGGTTGTTAAATCAAATCACATGGAAAACTAGATACCTCTTTTGCTGAACAACATGTGGACAAATTGGCGGTTATTGTTGAGTATTCTGCTTTTAAATGGTCATTTCGGTTTTGTGTTTCAAAGCCGTTATTGTATCAATGTAATTCTTATAAATTGGCTTGCGTTATATGCGTTGTTTTTATCATCGGTCAAATACATTCAAACTCAACTCTATCTCTGTCTGCACATCTAACTGGTTAGCATGTACTTATTTTTGTTCTACTCCCACATGCCTACGAATTGTTGCACACCACGCAAAAGTCCCTTGATAGGGATGTTACTGCAATCTTATTCAACTATACACATCGTTTGACCATTATCACTGCATGCGAGTAGATTTCAGCACGTAGACCAACATTTTGACAGATTTGAAAACGAAGCATATCAGCCCTCATGATAAATAAATGTAACATACACTGTAATTGCTTAATATGCGTTGGAAATATCACCGACCTATAGAAGGAGATTTTGTTATTCAATACTTTAATCATTTGCAACATTAATGTTGCATTAACATTTACATTACTGTTGTTGACCTGCACCTATTAAAACTTGGATGATGTCGGGAAGTTATGATTTATTTACATATGGCTTGTTTCACTCATAAATAAATACTCGAAACGATACAAATGCATGTGTCTCTCGAAATCGCATTCTGTGTGAAATCACATACAGCAATTTCGTCGTCGTCTACATAAGTACAACATGCATTACCATCGAACTGGCTTTAATGAGGGCGAGTAGCCACAACCAAAGTACTATTATTAAATCTAATATTCGGTGTTCACATATTGGTTGAGTGCATAGCTGAAGCCGTTTTTAACTAATCGGTCATCTGGTTTGCCGAACGTAAACTTCTTTATCTCTTCCGATCTACTATTTGATTCAGCATGTAATGAGATGGATAATTGTGTTTATGATACTCTTTGTCGTTCTAAATTCTCCACTAGAGCTACTTCAGTTTGGAGTAAACTTCCAGACGTGGAGTCCTTGACCGAAAATAGTAGGATAGTCAATGCATGTCCTGTTTAGGTAACCAGGGAGTCTGAACACTACTCTTAAACGAATATGACTGACCGTTCATAGGTGATCATTTCCTTGTATCCAATGTGAGGTCAGTGGCGCAATTGTCATTAGGCACGCTTCTTGAAAGTGCGTGCAAACTTCTTGTCCCAGCCGTAACAAGGATGTGTGTTGTTAACGAGCCCCAACGGAAACATATCTATAGTACAGTGTATTTTCCGTAATGAGGCGACCGAAAATTCTGCATGAATACGACAGCCGTGATCAACGTTCACCAACAGTTCAGTGCACTTACACTACTTGCAAACAACACATGAGATATTGTAAGTGAAGATAACGCTGGCTGTTCCATTTGAGTTAACAAGTTCAAATTCATGAGCATGTTATATTCCTCCTCCAACTGACGGACAAATGTCTACGGTGAACTTATGGATTGTAATACTCACCCTCTCTGACTATTACGACACGGGTGTGTCAAGGTTCTCGACTGCTATATTGCCCGTTTGTCTAGCAGGCAGCAGTAACTGCGCTCCATATCACTTGCACGGATTCGCATCTCACAAATAAACTTTGATATCATTACATCGACGTCCATTTGACTTCTACAACTTGCACCTATCAAACATTCGTGATCAGCAATACCACCCACTAGATAAAGATGGTTTAGTTTGCATGTCATTTACGCTCAATAGTCCAAAAACCAAAGTCTCTCAACTTTGTGAATAAAGCTCGATTGTCGCCTTTCTTAAAACTGTATTCAATCTACCAGAATGCTTTACGAGATAATATTCGTTCCACTAGAACGATCAGCGCTCTATCATGCTTCATCATCTATTAATCTACCGCCAGTTGTGTTTGCTTCGCGCTCAGGCAGCACAGATACCAAAAAAATCGAAACAACAGTTTTCAAGATTATTAAATGTATCATTAATGTGCAGTGACTTGTTCGTTGAATGATTTTCGCTTGCATATATTGGAGCCAAACTTGTCAGTTAGAGGATTGCAATCAATTTGATTTACCTTGCCCGTGAATGTTTCAGGTGTATTGGGTATGTTGTAGTTTTGAGCATACTTTGCTGTTTCACTAAGCCTTTATTGTAGTACCAACAAATTACGGGAACTGAATGAGAGAACTGACTTAAGATAAATGACTAGTGCGCATTAGTCGTGTAATGACAGTTAACTATTGCTAATTGTATTACCTGAAATTGATATATTACTCTCCATCGTTCCGTATAAACTTATTATGGTCTAATGAGATCCTCATAACGATACAACCAATTTTGGCTTTCTCGACAAAACAGCTTCATTTAGAGGTAAGATCCACTTCCTCGTCCAGTTTTGTCCTGGCTTCTTATTTCTTTTCAAACAGAATTTGTTGAGGTTAGGTACCTTTAATTTGCGAACTGTTCCCGCCTGTCTGCGGCTAGATTCCTTCCTGAGAGCTGACACTGTATCTACAACAGCTGTGTTGATAGTGGCAGCATATTTTTAAGTTCTATGGAATCTTCCAGTTTGAAAATATACTTTCGTCAGAAACTTAGCTGAATTAGAGTACATTCTGATTTTTCAAAAATGGGATTAACGACCGAGTGACGATTAACCCAGGGTTTTATATATAATGGAAAATGATGGACAGTGTGACAGGACATTATAAAAGTGTCTGGCAATATTTTCAGTATGTGTTTGATGCAAGAGGGAGTGTTACACTGACTTGTTAATCGTGAATGTCTCGCATAATTAATTTGTTATGAAATTTCCTGTGATTTCGCATAGCTTTACAAGAATCCGGTGAGCTAATATTGACATATAATCGAAGACATAGATATTCTTGTGAAATGTTTTTTCTTTCGACAAATTTCATTAAAAATATTCGAAATTTCTGAATGTATTTGAACGTTAGTTTGATTTTTGGGAATAGTTGAAGTGCATGAGACCTCACTCATTATTCATTAGGCTGTAAAAGTGAGATCGTAAAGCTTACTTTGAGTCAAAGTGTTACTCACAAAGAAGCACAAGGCTGCGAGTTTCAACGTTGTGCACATGTTGGTCGGAGAGTTAAAGGGCGATTTGTAGTTTGCTACTATACAAACGCCCGTCAATAAACCCAAGTAGATGAAGAATACCACCTGTAGAACATACGAACGATACACTGAATGTAAGTGGAGCGGGAATATTTGGAAGGAAACGTTGTGAAAAGGTGTTTTGGTGAACAGTCTGTTTTTGGTAATTCATTATTGGGCCAATTACATAACATTTTATATCATCATGGTTGTCAAGTGATCAAACTGAAAAACAATAAGTCACATGGTTACGTCACGAGATTGGGAATTGGAGGGCAATTTAATGACAAAATTGACCACCGGTGTTGTTGAGTCAGTAACGGGGGTCCATGGTAACCGTAAGGCCTGTACAAAGTTCTTCTGAACGCACAACTGCGGATTGCGCAACCACATTCCGGTCGCTCCAGCGGTGGGCAGAATAGGAAGTTGGACTCCTCTGGACTGACGACTGGGCACTCGGTAAATAGGCTGGAAAGTTCATTTCGGTGAGACTCGGTGCCCTGAGTTAACAAGATGCGCCAGAATTGCACTCGGAATGGATTTCACCTCGCTTTTATTCAGCCATGCGGGGTGGTTTTCACGTATCCTCTGATAAAGGCGTCTGGTTGTGCGACCGACTTAACTTGCTCCACAGGAGCATGTGAAAGAGTGAACACATATATCTTTGAGTTGTACGTGGACAATCTGGTCGGATCTGAACGAGATTCATAGTTTTGCCGCACTGTAAATCTTTTCAATTACGTTACTTGTTTTATGCGTCACCAGTTCAGCCAATGGCTCGTCTTTATAGTCTAGCGTCATGTGAACCACCTTCTTTTTCGCAGATGGAAGTTTAACTCTCGGTTCTCTCAGTACCATATGTCTATCGACGAATTTAACAGGATAGGCCTTCTCTGCGAATATCCGTCGTAAAAACACCATTTCTGCCTCAATCAAGTCATCAGTGCATATCCTCCTAGCTCTGTAGGTTAAACTAAGAACGAGGTTTCTCTTCTGTTTGAGGGTTACGTAACTGAGAAAGTGAGTATACAGGCCGTTTCAAATTCCGTTCCTGTGAATACCCCTCTGAACCGAACCGTCTGCACGACAACTCAGTGCCTATTTTATTCTAAACAAACCGTTCTGAAATGGCCGCAACTGCTAAAGAAAACATTATATGTCAATTGACTACATCCGACACATTTTACGAGGAACAATGACCCAAGACAACTAGATCAAGATAAAACAAATGTCATTGGACAAATGGCTTTCGCTGGTTGAAAGCCTGTGGGGATTGTTTGCGGCGGTTGTTATAAATAAACTAATGGGAAGAGGTTTTACAGTTCACCACTGTTAAAACATAATCGTAGTGTTGTTCACTTTGCTCATCCCTCTGCCTAGACAGCTATCTTGTTGGTACAATCTTCAAAAGCTTCGCATGAACAATCATACTGCGTCAGCCAGCTTTTACAATAGAACTGGATTGGTGAAAGACGCAACACATGTACGTACTGTGTATGTTTGTCAGATGCTCAGACTATACTGATCAGCAATTGCCGCTAAGCGTATGTAGGAAACAGACCGCTGTATGAACATTAGGGGAGCGCCCAAATGTGTATAGAAGGCTCGTGTGCATTCGATTCAAAATCTATTAAGCAATCAATAGCTCAGATCGCATTTAAGTACCAAACATAACAAAAATAACAAATAAGTTTGCATCCAAAATGGAAAAGCACAAAGATTAGCTAAAAGAAGTAAAATATCCTAACAGATTGACCACTGGAGCACGAAGGTTAGATGAGGGTAAACAGAAATGTAGATGTGCATAACATCAACTACTCAGTAGACCAGGAGAACAGTATCCGGCTGCAAACATGTGCAGTCAATGAAGTACATAAATACACCTCCGCTGCTCTTTCTAGCTGTGTGTGATGAAACACTGTATTCTAGAAAGTGTTCGTCTTGTTATCCAAATGTTCACGTTAGTAGCTAGCGCTCTATTTCTAACCTATTAATTTCAGGTTGGTAGAAATTAGTTGAACCATTACCAGAAGCATTCTTTATTCGCAATCATCTTGTTCTGCATCCTGTATTTGTTGATAAACGACTGTCGCTTTCAGAGAGTCAAGCAAAACCGAATAGTTTCTCCGAACTAACCTGTTTCATACATGTGCAATTCTTCTGATATACGAGTTTAAGCTAACCGCTCATATTTTACCTCAAAGTCGTGTGCTATTTCTTGATTAATATGGATGGCACAAGGCTGTATTCATTTATCCTCCAAGTATCAGGTGTATCTCTTATAGGTGATCGATGTCTTGTCATAAGATTGTTAAAGTAGTAACCGAAACCAGTTCCACTTTTCAGTCCCAAGAATATTTGCTTGGGTATATTAGTGAATGACCCTTGAAGTAAACAATGACCAGTTTCAACCCTCAAACTATTTTATTTTCATTTGCCACGGGCAAACTCAAAAGTTGGTCGGTTAGATAAATTCTCCGTCCAGCCGTACTGTAAACTTCAAAACCTTGGTTGAGCAGACTTGCGTTAAACGTTTCTAAACTTTATTATAACTCTGGCTCACATATGCGCCATTCAAAGGCACGTACACGCACTATCTGCGCTGTTCGTATTGCGTGGATGCTAAATGGCAGTCCAGCCAGTATGTGATTCCTTCGTAGGCAAATCAAACAACGTTACCAGGGCGAAACCGATAGGATATTTCCTGCAACATTAGTTAGTATAGTTATTGCCGTTCGTGAAAGATGGATGTTTGTCACTCAGAACATATTAAATTTCGTAGAGAGAAAACGTGAAGGATATCGTGTAATGTAATGCTTTCAGATTTGCTCGTCCGGTTTCGGCTGGCGAAAAGTAGTTGTAAACTTCTTGAGATATAATAGTGATCTGATGAATGATGTCAAACTTATGGTTTCAGCTAATGCTGCGTTCATGGACGGTATGTTCAAAACAAATTTCATTTTGTGGTATATTATTGTTTCGAACAAACTCTTCTCTCACGAATGTTAATTGACCAATGTGACACGATGAATGAATACATAAGCCATGTTGATTTTCACACTTTATCCACAAAGATCATTAATTCACCCATTCAATGAACTGATATTAAGAACGGTGCTTTGCAAACTGATAAGCCCAAACCGGCGAGCCAACACTCAATGACATCAAACTAAAGAGGAGATTGTAAGATACTTTACACGTTCTCAGAGACAAGTTAACTGGTTACCGTATTTCAATAAAGATATTGTTGACTACCAACAGAAAATCAGAATGGGACAAAGAATACTGATAACAATGTATGTAAAATTTGCTCATATAACGTTTGTAAAGTGTGAGTAATCCGCATCAAATTTAGTATGAACGAAGTGAAACAGTTTTGGTGTCGTGTTTAGCATGCCAATCGTAAATCGATTGGAAATAACGCAACGTTACAATCAAGTTACAATACTGCACTTGTCAGTCAACTCAGGTGGTCTTTCTCAGTAGTGTTGCAATCGAAGTTACACTGACAAAGAAACAGGTTGAATGAGATTTGTCGTTGTTAGGTCAATCTATGCCACATCCTAATTGGTTGATCGAATCCGTTGCCCATTAGGTGAGAATAAGACTGATGTAGATAAGATGTCTCTGTGACCGGTGTTGTTTGTCCATCCACGATACATTCGTAAGCAGCGCTAAATTTTCTTTTACTTTTGCTAACAAGCTCGAAAATATGACAATAAGTGATGATGAAACTTTTCGTAGTTTTGATTTGACCTCTCTTCACACCAAAGTACCCATATAACATGGCACTGATGTTACTAAAGACTCTTTTAGTGCGCGCACTAATCCATCACCCTCCGAAACCGTATCTCGTCTTGAACTTTTTTGCATTAAGCCTTTTTCACATCCGACAAAATGTGTACATGCAACCTGGTGGTGTAGCTATGGGTCCTCCTGTCACACCTGCAGTAGCTATCTGGAAGCAAAAGCATTGAGTAAGTTTATCTGCCTTCTGAGAATTTGGTGGACGTATGTAGATGACAGTTTCGTAATTACGAAACGGACCGCCTGCGATCAAGCCCCAAAGTCTCTTAACTCGAACTGTAAAGGAATTGTATTCATGTTAGAAACTGAAACCGATAAGCGCTCATTTAATTTTCTAGAATGTCTAGTCACAGTTGATGAGGAACAGAGATTTCATGTTTCCGTGTACTGCAAACCAACCTGTTGTAGTCGGTATCTTAACTTCAACTCGTTGCATCCAATCGGTATGAAGTAAACGGCCCTCCGGCCACTAGGCAATAGAGCTAGTAAGATTTGCAACATGGAACTCTCCAGAACAACAGAGATTTCTCCCATTAAACGAATGCCTGTCGCTGATCGTTTTCCAAACGCGTTCATTGAGAACACACCTATGTGCATGTCAACTAAGAAAGAAACTAAAGAAACCAGAACTTTCAAGACTACCACGGAACTAACGTATCGTGGACAAACAACTGAAAAAAATCGTTCCGTCATTTCTGAGTGCGCTATCCGAACGGTATTTCAGTTAGATAATACCTTAGAAAGACTGGTGATATATCCTATGGATCCACTTTCTATGGACAACCAGAGAGATTGCGTTTATGAGACTGAATGCACTGATTGCAGTGCCAGCTACATAGTAAAAGGCAAGCCGACAGTTGAAAGTACGCAGTGCTGAACACAAGATACAAGCGATTTCCTCCTAAAGACGTATATCTACGTCAGAGAAGTATTCGGCCACCACACTATATGCACTGTCAGAGAATCACAACGTACTTTTTTGTCCAGTTGGAGTGGTTCACAAGGGTCTGACTTCCCATGCGGAACGATGCTGTGCGGAAAGTCTCACCATTAACACACAAGAAGCTTGCATTAATCGCAATAATAGCAAAACCCCGTATGAAGTGCAACATGGATGAATAAACAACACGGGTCACAGACGCATCTCATCCATATCAGTCTCAACCCCACTTGGTAGACAAAGGATTCGGCCAACCAATTAGGATGCAGCACAGATTGACCTAACCACGGCAAAACCCACGTGATCTATGTTCTTTTGTTAGTGACACTCCCGCTGAAACACTCCTGAGGAAGACCACGTGAGGTAGCTGAAAAGTGGAATATTACTTGTTTACAACACTGTGTTATTCGCAATCGATTTAACAATAACCTTGATAAACTTTATTTTTGACAGACAGTTATGATTGATGATTGATAAGCCAAGAACTTCTCTTTTGTTGTGGAATTTTTATCAGCTGTATGTTTCTGTTTCAAAGGTCGGACTGACGAAATCCACTAGCCTCCAAGACAACCGATTACCCGATATTTGAACTATACAGGGCGAAATTATTGAACCTTTCTTTTCTCACAGTCGCTTTGCACAATAGCCGATGGCAATGTACAAAAATTTCTTTCCAAATTGAAAGTTACTCGGGTGGCCAACTTTAAAACTTTGATCGAGTTGGCGGCTTCTTACTGGGTTCTTATCGGGTCACCTCATGGGAAGCCAATGCGTTTATCTATTGCAAATAAACAACATTATTCAGACTGCATCCGAATCTGCGTCAAAATCATAAACTGCTTATTAGATTGTTTATCTGGTGATAGACGACATATTTGTAAACGACGGGGGTATTTCAGCCTTAATTAGTTAGGTTGGGGTCACAGTAAAAGTAATACGCTGATATGAAGACTAACCGGTGATCACGGAGACTTGCCAAATCCAAACAATCGGGATGGACATATGGGGGTTTACCACACGATGGCAGTTGAGCGTGGGAAAACATATCCTCTTCAGTCAGAAACTGTTATGTATCCAACTGCGTAAATCAGCATGCGGACTACCTGCACACAGGCGTAAGTAAGCATTGGGTGAGAAGTCTCAGAATACCTGTCGGGGTGTACGGAGTTGATAATATATATTATGTATTTATCTGTCAATGTGGTTAGGTTATAGCAAAATCTTGCCTTTTGTTAGTAGCTAGCTACCTAAACTCAACAATTAGCCAATCACCATTCAAATTCAATACAAAAATGTCCAGTTAAGATTGGCAAACTTGTAGATGGTAGGATCATTCTCGAATAAGATATTCCTATGTTGATATGCTTATTAATGGCTCGACGTAAACAAATGTATATTCATATGCAACCAAAACAACTGCATGGACACCGTGCGCATATGAGTTATCCATAATGTGATAACCGGGCATGTACTTGATACTAAATTGCATTCGTATGATTGAAGTAACTATACACAACCAATATCTTACTGGTGCGCTATATTTCCTACAAAGAGTGTTTAACCAAAAACTTTCGTTTTCCATTCATGTTTAAGCTGTGACACTTAGACGGAAACCAGCGTCACAGTTTACTCAAAATAATTGTTCTTGTCATCATATAAGTAACTATAGTAATGGTTTGTCAATAATTTAGCTCGTTGGTACACTCCGGCCTGGTTTAACAAGCCGACAATTAGACGAACTTTCTGGTTTCCTAATTCTCACACAACCGAAGACCTTCCTAATGTTCGTCGGCGATACTTACGGCCTCCACCAGACTTTTACTCAATTATCGTTCATTGTGCAGGTTGAAAAATGGTTTCCGATTATAATTTGTTAGAAAGAGCATCATAATACATCGGGCTAGTCCGAGCATGGAAAACTGGAATTAAGTGTGTTCTGTGGTTGCTTTACAGGAGATGAGGTTAAAGCCGATATAAGTGAGTTATTTTCCTTTCGAATACATATATGCAGATGGTAGGCGAACTTCATGTTCCCTTTGACTGATGTATTTCAAACAAAACATCACATTATTTAGGCCGCATCAACGAGTCACTATTTCAAAATGCTTACAGATATCAAATGATGCCTGACATATGCAAATAAT
>JTDE01004213.1:33290-51945 GCA_014338405.1 Paragonimus skrjabini miyazakii
AGATATCAAATGATGCCTGACATATGCAAATAATTGTATATTAGTCTGGTCCCATTCAGTCTGTTTACGATTCAAATTCTGCAATGCTGGGGTTCCAGTTTCGTATGCATTAGCCATTATAGAGTGTATGCGTTCACGTTTGTCCTTCGATCGATCGGTGCAGAACGACGTCTATCCCTGTTGTTGTATTATTGCTGGAATTAGTGTGATGAGATTAATCTTTATGGGCGCAACATTCTCTTCATAACTTTTATATACGCATATTTCTGTTAACACAGACGCTGATGATGTGCTCAAGGGTTTGTTTTCTGTTGTATACGTCCGTATGAACATTGTTGATTTTTGGTTTCAAAACAGACTAGTAGAAAAAACGAATGGTGATCTTTGTATGATGGTGCACTTAATGGTAGGTATTACGTTTGTTACAGAAACCAAAATGCACGAACGTTTCTTCGGCAGACATAAAGCACACTATTTCTCTTCCTGTTGTTAGTTTAAAATTTAAGTACTCAGCGGTAACAAAACGGATGTAAGCGTGCTACTTAAAATCATCTGTAGACTTATTTAGTTAAACTTGTGCTCATCTAGATAATTTACCAGAAAATGTTAGTTGACTTACGTGAACCACATATGGAGTTAAAATATGTGGTTGCAGTTTGTGAACCAACCAACCAAGATATTTTGTTTAAACTTACTAGATCCGAAAGATCTACCTAGATGATCCATTTTGTTGTGAATGGAAATCATCAACTTTCACTGAGGATTTAGTTATTGTCAAACATCAAAAAGTATTTCTTATATGAGCCTCTGAAAGTAATTTTAGTTCTGAAATTGAAATACCTTACTGCCAAAGAACCGTGCCACATAATACCGATCAACGAACCTTGTGTAGCGCGTGTCTAAATGATGTAACCAGCATAAATGATCAGACAAATGACTCAATAGAATTATTGCTTGCATGAGATTAAGCAAGTGAACATTTCGAACCGCAGTAAAATGTTCATATTTGAATGGGGCGTGTGCATTAAGAAACATTAGGAACGGATTTTGATTACGCGCTTACCAATAAGATAAAAAACTACGCGCACATTTTACAATAAACAATTATTTTTGTTCACGCCAAAAACTATGTAACAATTTCAAATATATATAGTTCAGAAGATGACAGAAATATATAAATTTATGGTCGGTTTTGTCTACATATAAATGCATACAAAACATTTGAAATTTGTTGCAATTCTGTTAACTCTGTTTATTTTTTTTCTACGTCTGTTCAGTTAAAGCTGCTGTTAAGGATGGTAAAACGCAATTTCTATTTTTTCCATATGAGTAATATGAAGTTATCTTCAACAATGTTTTATGTACACCATGTTTACAGTTTTATTTTGGAATGGAAGTGCCAACAGTAAATACTTTGATATAGCTGGTTGTAAAACAATTACAGTTTTTTGCAAGATTTTTGATAACCAACATTAGTTTTTAAAATATTTTGTAGAGTTCTAGAAAAAGAAAAACTGCAGAAATTTTTGAAGTGCTCCGTAAATTGTCTAGTTTGGTTAACTGATACTATAATCTGGAAGCCAGTGAATGAATCTTTCCTGGAAGTGGGATTACTTTCAAAAGAAGACACTGATGATTTGGTTCACACTGGACTCGTTCTCATAGTACTATAACCAGAAAACACCATAAACGTAGTCGTTACAATGATAGGTACCTCAGTTGATAGTTCCTAGGCGGAAAATACTGTCAGATTGAAAAGCGAATTATTATGAAGCAATTTTAAACGTCACTCGATCTACTGTCCAACAACCTACACCACGGAATAACAGCTAGGATACTGAATGGATATATGGGAAAAGAAGAACTTAGTCATCACTGAAAACTAACCATTTTACTAATTATTATCATAATGCATTCCGGCTCAGACCTCTCGCAGGTAGGCTACAATGTGGGTAATTTTTGGTGTGCATCATCCAAGTTGCAGGGAACGCGTTTGGAAGCGATTGCACTAAATAGGTCTGTTTGCTGTCAATTGTTGGTGATTTACATGGCGAATATGACCAAATGCGAACATTCATCAATTGGATATCCATCGTCACGGTATTACCATTCAACTAGGTTAAAATCACATACCACTCCAACCTATTATGTTACAAATAGCAGCATTAAATCAAGTCAAATGTAAAATGCTGATACAAGCAGCTCAGTAAAAACAAGGTGGATTATTTCCATGCTTTTGAAAAGAGGAATGTCTGAAGAATTAGATGAAAGCCGCATCTAAAAAGGTGAACAGATAAAGTTTATGTTTTGTCTTCCGATTGTTCAAACTGACTGAACAAACGGATCATCTGATTGTAGCTACATGATGATTAGTTAGAACATTCTGTTTAGACTTTCGTTGGGGCGCAAAAGAAAACAATTATCAGGAGTAGCAATCTGCTTGTGTGCACACAAGAAACAATTAACAACAATATACGAGGAACCATAGAAAGCCGCATCATAGATGCGCATTACATGGAAGGCGAATGCAACTGGTTAACCACAAACAGACAATGGTGGATCAGCGAACAAAAATAATTCTCCGTACAGTTTCACAATCCACATTTTATGAAACTTTACAAATACATACGAGTAGCTCATACTTAAATTCAGGTTTGGTAATCTCCAAACGCGAGTTTGAAAGGTCTAGTTAATCTGCAAACTAGTTGTAAAGTTGGAAACTCTACGCAGAAGGAGACATTTATGAAATTAATACAAAATGAATTGAAAAATGTGCGCAAATAATAAGAGTACAACACGTAGGGTCTTGCAAATAATGAATACCTCCACAATTTATTGTAATTCAGAAGTATTCAGATGTTTGATCACGTAGTGTTATTTACACAGGCCGCAGGTGTTTTCCAAATACATCTACTGTTATTATCACATTTTACAGCCAAAACCAATTGCGAAGCTATAAGTAGGTTTAGCTGGAGTTTTTGGGAATGTTAAATTTACGTTCAGAAAATATATTACAATTAAATATTTTAACTGCTTATAGTTTGAATGCCACTTGGAAGCTACGTTATGTTTCAGTTTATCTGATCGACCTGCTTAAAATATATGGAATTTGACACGTTTAAAATTAGTTACATGTCTATGTGTGATCAGAATGTACGAAATGTTACTCCGGAGAACATCACATGAATTGCGTCTTCTCATTGCCTTATTCAAGTTCATCAAGGGAACAAACTGTTTTAAGATTTAAAATATACTGATTTTGAACAATAATTTGGGGATCGGTATGAAGTACTTGTAATCAAAATCTAGTCTCGTAAGTCAACTTTATGTATTATTGCTGACTGCTTTATCTTACTTAGTTTGGTTCATAGATGAAAAGAGTAAGTTAATAGTACTCAAGTACATGTTCAAACGTGACATAAAGAACGCTGTTAAAACTGAGTAAGCATCAAGGTTAAACATAATGCATACTACATTTTAACGTAATTAGCTAAAAAATGAAGCCATGTATGTTACAATCGTTTCAATCAAATAACAAACTTTGTTGAGTAACTTGACAATTAGCAAAGAAAATTAAAGGTTCTCATGAGTTAATTGTATGAAGTAAGTTTATACCTTGGACTTCGTATGCTGTGTTATCGGCCATGGGAAAAGGTAGCTTTCACGCGGACAGTCATGATCTATTTCACACATGTTAAGGTGCATCAACGAGATGACCGAGTGAAGTGATAATCTTTACGTATTGACAGAGGATAGACTATACTTACCACATGATTAAGTTCATTGATGAGTGTCACGGTGTCAGGATATACTAGAGTGGACTAATACAAGTCAGCAATAAGCTATCCTTATTCAGCAGTCTTCGCAATTACTAGAGTGAACGGAGTGCATTATAAGTTCATATGATATCGAAGATGTTCAAACAAAAGAAGTCACCGCAAACGGCTTTTTTGATTGGACTACTAGGGCTCAATGCTCGTTTGCACCAATACACACAAAGTTGCAAAGCAATTTAACGATTAGCAAATGTCCACACACGATTGACGAACACAAGTTGTATGAGAAAGAGTGAATCATCAGTGGTTCTATATAAGTTATTTATCCGGTAACAACCCAAATGCTATGTAATAAATATAGCCGTAAACTCGTATACAATTCACTTGGCCTCTGAGAGCTTATCATCTTGCGTATCTCCATCTAAAGAAATAGGTTTACTCGTCTGCATGGGGTTGTTACCTGATTGCGTTTTCACACTTTGTGTACATTGATTTGTAATACGCCACTGTAATCATTGTGCTTTAGACTGCATCCGTTGTAGTTGTGAACGATCTGATCACATCCATTAGCTGTCCAACTAAATGCATCCTGTGAACAACGCAGAGACACAAACGCGTTGTTTTTTAACTCCGCTATCTGATGTACCACTTAATGAACAATGGGCTGTTCCTTCTTCAGCAAGAGCTTCGGTGGTTTGTGGCACGCAGCGAATGTGAAGCTCCCAGGAATGTGATTGTGAATAAGCTTGGTTGTTCTCGAAACACTTATGAAACTTCATTATGTGAATATCAAACAGCGTGACTAAAGTTTCTGATTCAAAATGGCAGCTGAACTTAGTTGAAAGTGGGCAACATTTAAACCATTGTTTTAACTCTGAGTGAACAACACCAAACCATGGATGAACTGTTCAAAATGCAATTGAGGTAACAGACAAAATGTAATGATGTGTTCCTCAACGTCAGTGAAGGCACTCTTTAGTTGGTTATCAGATATGCGCAGTTGGTTTACACGATTTATCCACCAGACTTGCAGACGGTTTTGACAAATACTTTGTCGGAAACCAATAGTTTCCGTTAGTTCAAGCAACTGACAACGTTTTTACCAGACGAAGGGGCCACCTTTGTTTACTTACTCAGATAACTAAGTAATGACGTAGTCATTTAGAAAATTCAGTTGAAATTCACAAGCCTCCTGACTGTGTGATAATCTGCCTCAACGTTTCCACAACATGCAGACAAGGGCAAAACAACTCCTGGTAAGCTATTCAACGGTTATAATATATTTCGAACGAGCAAATAATTATAATGTTGTCAGCAACACTTCTAACTTTATTGGAATGCGCACAACATTCGGGTTTTCACACTGGATAACTCACGGATTTAAAGTTTGTTCCTTGTTACATTGAAAACGAAGTTTCATAAAGTGGAATTCATCTCGGCGATCGTCGGTTTGTTGATCTCAGGTTCATGAAATATAGATTCAGAAAGAAAGTCAAACAGACACGGTTAGGATGAAAATAAATCATTGCAGTTTGATGACAAAACACAGATATCTTGAGGATTGTCAGTGGAGCCCTTATAATATTGATAACGAGATGGCCAAGCCTTATGGAAAACTGTATGTGGTCCTGATTGAAAATTGTATTTCTGATCTTGGTTTTGTTTCCATGATATTGCATCCAAAAGGGAATGCCCCTAGTTGAACGTAAAACTGACTGCATCAGACGATCAGTCAGTCATGATGGTTGCCACTAAGCAGCACATCATATTACAACTTGGAATTCCTTGTGAAACGTTCTATTTATGTTCAAATCGTGCTCTGTATCTGATTATTCGAAACAAAATAGGTATGAATGAGGAAATGATCAAATGTAACTTGGTTAGCTAATGTACGATATTGGTTGGTTGCGCTGTATTATTTTGTCTATCGTTTTGTGTTCTATTACAACCAGAGCTCCAAAAACAGATTGGCGTATTTGCTGCCAGTGTATGAATCAAAATTAGTCGAATACCACCCAAGATAAATTAGGCTTTCTGGGACTATTGAAGTACCAACAGGCTGACTGGTACGCCAATCAGTGTGATCGAATACATGTCGTGTTTTAAACCGATGGTACCAGTCAACAATCTACTCGCTACAACAAATTTATACAAGAGGCCGGCAAAAGTACGACTCAACGACGGATAACGCAAGCACAGATAGCGATAAGCAACTGCGGAAGGGCACAATCTATTCAAATAAATCTGACATGTTGCCTATTGAGGGATCCTTGGGCAGATTGATTAATCACTCATGGTGCCACAATGACGGGCAAGATACGAACCAAATATATTGACATTGTGGGCGCGGGCTGTAGAATAAACAATACCAAGCGAGTAGTCCGACCGATTCATGTGAATAAACTGAACAGATTATATCGAGAGAAATGAGGATGATAAATGTTTTACTACAGCTGAATAGTTTGTCTATCTAATGCGTATATTGCGTTTGGCTCATCAGTAGCTTCTTAGAACGCCTTATGGTGGACTTGGCTTTGTGTGTATTTTCTTGTTTAGTATTTTTCTTCACCGGTAACCTCGTCGTTTCTTCTTCATCTCAATGAGTAATGGTATGAAAAAGCATTTCCTGTGATCAGTAATTACACCTCGCTTGTGAACTAACGAATTACTGTGAAATAATGAAATGCTCCAACTAAAGGGTTTACCAGTGCAATATCATTTTATTAAACCAATATTGGTTGAAATGTGATGAATTTATGTATACGTAATGTTCGAATGTATCATAGTATAAGTCTATTAGCACCACGTTAGCCACTGCTATTGGGCTTTTCGTTGTTTTGTGTGTGCTCGATATTTACTTGGATGACCTGTTCGTAACGATTTTGATCACACTGCATCTGGAGCGAATTTAATTTTGAAACAAACGTAGTAGTGGTGCATGACTTCTACTGAATATGAAAAGCATTCTGTTTAGTTGCCTCGAAAATATGCGTTCAACTACTTTTCCAAAGCGCGCACTTAAATGTTAGTGATACTCCGAGTAGCTTGCGATTACAGTCTGCTTTCCATATAACGTACTCAACACATTTTCCAATATACCAATTACAGGACAGGAAGGGGCCGCAGCAAGTAAGTTATTCGAATCTAAGAGTTAAGTATGATTGTGTGTTTTCACGTTCGACTGACGTCGGGGAATGTAGCGTTGCTCATTATTCAAATAACCACTAAGAAACGGGTTGTATACGGTACGCCAGGTGTTGGTAATAAATTCAAAATATCACGTTTTCATTTCAGTTGCGAGAACAGTTTTCAAGGGTAGGTTCTACAAAAGTAAAATCATTAATTATCATCAGTTTTGTATCCCTGCTCGATGTCTTGCTTGTAACAGCATAGTGGTGCTTATCCATTGCATGTGATAAACTGTCTCACTTACTACACAGTAAATATGTGAGTGCGAACTATGTTGGAATGAAAAGTCAAGTTTTCCATTATGTCTGCAGATTTTAAACAGATTTCAAAACGTAAGTGTTTTGTGACTGATGGACTTTTATTTATGTTCAGAATATTTCGAAAGGCTAAAGAAATTTCGGAGTACAAATATGTTTTGCAGTCACGAACCACACATAATCCTCCCCAACGCTACAGGATAAATTGAAACTCAATCATGAAGTATCGCGTTTTTACATACGATTAGAAATGTTGATCTGCTCCTCTTGGAATAAATGTATTAGACATTAGTTCCCCTCAATGATTGCGGCCTATTAATAGCGTTTGAGGCTGAAGGCAAAGCGATTGTCATATATCCAAAGGATTGTTTGATTTACTGACGTGTGCTCCAAGATGCCATCGATAGTAATTTAACACTGACGTGCGGTCACAGCTTTCAATTCTCAATTTCAAGAGCTGATAAGAAATTTACCGCGTACAGTTGTAGGTCAACGTGCAAATAAATCTTTGTCGCGAAAAAATTCCAAGTTCGGTAAAATCAATATTGAATTGATGCCAAATACTCGGTTAATAAATGAGTCATGACAGGCTAACAGACTGATGAGTTTATAGGAAAGGCTTCTGCTTGCAAAAGGTAGGTTATACAGGCGACTGCCAATAGCTGCTGACGAAATCCTACCGATCACTGCCATCGATTGGGTGGCCGTAATTCGGTAGATTGGACGAAATGCTCCCGTCAAATTGACAGAGGAAGTTGAATCCACTAAGTGCAATAATATGGCGCTGTTGACAGATTTCGTTATCCCAAATTTGAACCCAGCTTAATCTTATTCTTGGACCCGTCCATATATTCATTCGGTCAAGCGACCCACATAATTAGTTCCGCAGAACTATGTGAACGGGTGTACACAAAGTGAGGTTGTAGAAACAGGTACTTCACGCTTCAGGCGTGGAACTGAAATCGCATTGCAAGAGAAGTGAACAAGTAATTTAATGACAAAATAAGGCGTTGACTGCATTCGAGGGCCTTTGCACAGTGGTGTATCCCCCTTCGAATTATTATCCAAAGTGATCAGTTTTCGTTCTTATTAGATACGGCCGATCTCTTCCATTCTGCTGTTGCATGACTGTGTTGATGAAATTTCGTAGGTCACCATCCCCTCTCGGTTTACCCCTTTATTGATTCCCTCGGGAAACTACGATGCAAATTTTTATTAATGTACATCTCGCATACAGTGATGCAAACTTAAACTTGTAGCATCTATGCAAACAACTTGCATTGCTATCCGATGATAAACTGCCAATTTTCAATGCGCATCTTCATGCTCCAATAATTTTACTTTAGTTTCACTTCAGCCGCTAAAGTCAGCTTGTTTGATGGAAAGAATCAAGTATAGCAGCTGGCTATATAGATCACCAATCCAATCACAGGTGGCGTAGAGACACACTGCTTCAATCGTAGATTTAGACCAGTTTGAAGCCAGAATTTGTTCTACCAGTCTTATTTCTGAACAGGTGATTATCTTGTCAATGTAGACACTAGGGCATTGTCATGTAATATTTAGCAAAGCAAATTTCATTTCATTTTGAATGTGGCTTAAATAGGATTTCTAATGAGAAAAACCGAAACAGCAATAAAAGCCACAATAACGTAGTTTAAACACGATGTTACCACAAAATCAGTAATAACGTTGTGAACGGCAGCACAATGACCGATTCAATATTCCTCATTGTTTGGTGAATTGGCATTGAATGAATGGGTGGAAGGTGATTGTCGGATCATGCGGAATACTACGGAATATTACTTGCAGTGATCTACACGGACTTCGTTTTTCCGAAGACAAATACAACATTGTGCATTTGTTCAACCTTTTAAGAATGTAACAGAA
The DNA here is from genome assembly GCA_014338405.1 of Paragonimus skrjabini miyazakii. Taxonomy (NCBI): domain Eukaryota; kingdom Metazoa; phylum Platyhelminthes; class Trematoda; order Plagiorchiida; family Troglotrematidae; genus Paragonimus; species Paragonimus skrjabini miyazakii. The sequence continues at coordinate 42,403 of JTDE01004213.1, forward strand.
TATTTCTGAAACAATGAGTGCAATGGATACTCTCCTTCTTACGATTTATTTGGTTTTGATTTACCATGGTTGTGCACTCAACAAAACATGATGTATCAAAGGTGAAATTCTGTTTTATTTATTTAGTGGCAAACTTGAACGGTAAATTGTGTAAACAGTTACATGTTGTGGTTCGCATGCGTTTAAGTATTTGCATCTTACCTTGGTGGTGAGTCCTGTTGTTGTTTGTACTAATCTACTGACAAAAATGAGCTTCATTCAAACCCAACTAATAAAGTCAGATAAATCCAAGTATGTTGAACATCGCAAGCAGCTGGACAGAGTATAATGATTGACCTTCTTACCGGAGTGTGCTGAACTCAAACACTGGGCTCATTTTCAAAGCACTAATAAAGCCAACAATCAGCAGTGAGAGTGGGACACTAGCAAAATCCTATGCACTGCACCGACTATACTGAACTACAAGTATTTCACAGGCTGCATTTCAGGGTTTAGTGTGTTTGCGTCTCCATAGCAGTCTTCAGCGGAGATGACACGACAAGATTGCTGTCGTTCTTATCCACATGGTTTCACGGTATCAATTGATACCGTGAAACCATGTGGAGTCGCACGTGACGAGTCCGAATTGGCAAAATGTGTACCAACTACCTGAGACAGCATTACTCAACCAGACAGACTTGATGGTCTGCAAATGAAATATACTTCCATAGCTTTTGTCAAACACTGGTGAGAATGAGAATCCTTGGAATTTAATTGTGAGAAATGGTAACAATAAACTAGTTTTGTAGTCTTTGGCAAAAATACATGAATAATATTACAATTGATAATGGTCATATTCCACTTGCAAACCTAGCTTAACATGACGATAACCAACAAATCCAGGTGCATTGCTGACTTCGTGTAAATTTCCATACTCAAATCGATATATCGATTACGTGATACGAGTCAAGCTAAGTTTCGATGATTTGACGTTTCATGTAATCAGCTAAAATAAAGTAAACACTTTGATTTATGGAATAAACGTAAGCCGTAACATATACATATATATATACAAATCAGAGTATACTTGTACCTACGATTATATATTTAAACGATCTCTGCTTGCATTTGCGTGCAACATATATTTAGGGTCAAAATGATGAATTTGGTATTTATACGCCACCTAACACAAAACGTTTCAGACCAAATAGCTTCATTGCCATATGCTTCAGACTGTTGGTTACTTTGTTTTTTGAAGATGATGCGGCGAAAGGTTTGTCATTTTCTCACCGTTTAAAAATAATTATGCAATGAAGAAACTGAAATGTGTTTTAGGTATACTGCAACCATATACATTCGACATTAACTTGTAGCGATACATCAATCATTCGATATCTGGGTGTATATTCTCTGTATGTGAAACTACTTCATTCATCACGGAAATTGTATTAACCATCGAATTCGAAGGATTGATGAGATGAAGCCATATTATGTTAAACATGGGTTGTGTCATAGTCGATTGCAATAAGGTTTGCACTTTGATCGATATGGGAAACAACCGCATGATTCGCTTTATCAAAACAGGTGTCTGATGACGCATTCCTTTAAGCATTTTGAAAGATAATTATAATAAAACGTTTGCAAGCATTGGAAAAATTGAAAACATTCTAAACCATTGAATGGTTGTTCCTTTTTAAAACGACTAAACGTGTGAAAGTCTCCGTATTACTTATATCGTCTGTTTTCCAGAAGAACCCTAGTAGTAGTCCTGATATATGAAACGGAATACCTACGTAGCTACCTAATTACTCGTCAGACGGTTAACTTATCAAAATTGCTCATATGAGAAACAGAACTACTCCGCTCAGTAGATTAGCTAAATGATGTAAGAGTTCCAGGTTGGTTTAATTTTGGTTACGAACGTCGAATGTTATCGCATATGTCGAATATGTATGTTTGGTTTTCGTGACAAGGACTACCTGAAAATTCATTACTATGAGGTCTTCTTGATGCAAAATACTCAAGGAAATCGTGCTGTCATTTACAAAGTTAAGTATTTAAGATTACGTAAAACTTATTGCTTCAGGTTCTGGTTTTTAAAATTTACTTATCATTTTGTTTCACAGCAAAGATCGTGAAATTCACATCAGACATTAGAGCTGGTTCGTACTGAATGTTTTGAAATTGTTTTGTTTAGAAATGTATTGTACTGCATTATTGTACTCAATTCTTATGACCCTCAATATATCGGTTTATCCATTATTTCGAAGTACAACAATGTACAGCTTCCACTGCAAGGAATCTGTCAAAAAAAATCCAATCGTGTCTACCGTTGAGTCAAACTGATAGCTATGCAAGAAATGACCTGCAAAACAACGCATACGGTTTGAACCTGAGTCTGATAACAATTTGCCTGAATGGATTGAGACTTAAAGTATAACCGATAAAACTGGAGTGCTCATTTAGCTTCTATCTTTTAGTTTCTTTCAACGCACATTTTGTACTTGTGAACATATTTGGGTCTGTTTTGGTTCATTCGTTTAACACACACCACTTCTTAGCTAATGTAAAAATACGTTGACCTGATTAGGTGTTGTTATTATGTGTAAAAGGAAATTTTATGGACACATCCGATATGGTAATGTTCCGAATTCCTGTTTGGAGCCAGTTTAAAAATGTCGCATTCAGTGTTGCACTACTTGCATGAATGAGAAAATTCCAGGAGTGAGATAAAAACGGCCCCACTTTAACATCCTATACAACCATTTATCCTTCAACATATTGATAAAATTAGGCAATTTATGCACCTTGCTATTTATGGTGTCTTCTCTGGAATGCTCCACACACAAATTAGTTGGCATATCTTGAACGTTGAAAGCATTTGCTTTGCTCTATAACTCTCGTGCAATGAGTTAGAGGTTGCAGTGAACCAAATGACATTCATTCAACCTTCATATACATATGAACATAATAAATATGTTGTCAAAAAGAGAAAACAGTTACATATGCAACTATGTTTTTGGTTTATGAAATGTTCTTGAAAACCATTTCTGCATTAATACAGTAAATACCATTACGAATACAAACTCCTGTTAACCAAGTGATCACGATTTTCTTTTTTTTTACAGCGATAACCACTTGGACGGCCTGTACGTAGTTGGTTGAACTGAAAGTTTTCGCTTATGTTGTCTGACAAACTGACTAAATCATTTCCATTTTCATTTAGACCAATAAAACGGTTTCTCGAAAACTAGTTTAATGGGGCTGATGGATTCTGCGCAAAACTCACACAACACTTACTAACTTTAGTGAAGACCATGGATCATGCTCATATTTTACTGGTTACATAATTGTGAGTCATCAAACAACTTCCACGCTGAACGTGATGGAACCATTAACATTAATCTAAGCTAGAAGATAGAAAAAAATTGAAAGAATTATCGCAAATTTCTTATCAATTTCCTGAATGCTCAAACTAGTGAAAATATTGTTGGATGGGATTTACGCAAACACAGATGGTTTTCAAATGCACTCTTAGGTTGTAATTGTGCGTGGCATAAAACATAATAGTATTTTAATACGTGTACCATGAAAGACGATGATTAAGCACATCTCAAAAAATAAGACCACAATTGCTTTCTGAAATTTCGTTTCTGTGTATGACAGTGGTAAAGCATTTGATGTCACGAACAGCATCGTAGCCATTAGACATAGAGACACCAAAGTCAATTTTCCAAAATATATGAGGTGCAGACTTATGCGACTGATCTCTTAAAAGTCAGCAGTTTCATCAAAATCATTCTTTCCATTCTTAGAATATGATCAATTTAATTTTCCCAAAACACGCCCATGTTTGTGGAACAACAAACGCGTTAATTAATCACGCTTTACAGTCACTTGCTCTGCATTATATAGAAAACGGCGCACTTTCCACTTTCAAGAGTGATTAAATGGAAAACTTGCCAACCACGCGTTTAAAACTATGAATGATCCAGCCAGCAAGACCGTATAGTTACTTGAATATTATAATTAATGTCGCATATGCCTTGTTTCCAAATGAACTGCTTCCTGAAAATGTGAATGCGACAATAGAACTTCCGATGAATGAATACTGAGATGAGTACTTCAACACACAAAATTATACCAACTAGATTTTAAAATCAAGTTACAGTTATGGTTATAGAAGAGGCATTATTATAATTCACGCGCTTGGTTGTATAATTCGGCTTCAGAATACACAAACAACACGTTGCGAGTGATCCAATTTTCCTGATGTTGAAACATGAATGCACGTGGTCAGCAACTCATAATAACTATATTTACTTTTCGTTTCAATTCCAGATAGCAAAACTTTTGGACCAGCAGGTCCAAAGTAAACAAAAGTCTGGTTCATTAAGCACATATCAGGTATGTATGCTGGTGGTCCAAACAATGAACCATCTTGGCGTCTTGAATTTGTCTGCGATAGTATATATGCAGTATTTTACACCATTAATAACGCAAACCGTGCCCAAATACTTTAGTCCCCTGGATAATAGTGTATAAATTACTACTGAGATACTCATAGACACGAGACAATAACATCAGCATGAAGATTTACTCAAAATTTTTTAAGAAAACAATAGTCTCAGGATAGTTATGTTATGCGCAGTGTCATGTTGTCAGTAGCTTGTCTTGACGTTGAGTTAATGAGTTGGAGTGAGACGTGCAAGTACGTCGTTGACAGCAATGAAAGAGTAAAACTTCTCGCCGGCTGCTGCATGTAAATATTTACTTTCCAGTAAATTGTGGATGATATTTTGAATATACTGCGTACCATGTCCACCACAGCCTCAATTCAGTCAACTTATATCTCAGTAGTTTGACTCACTCCGAAAACATTTTTCTTTTCAGCCTTTTCTCATTGTGTTGTTTACAAAACAGTTTGACAAAATTTGAATAAACTACTGTTAACGCGCTTGCTCCCGTAATTGTGTTATTATATTTTTCATGAGAAGCGATGTATAGTTTAACGCTGAATGTGATACTTTGGTTCGGCAATGAGAACGAGTATCAAAGTTTGTCGTGTCCAGCCAGTTTCTACAAACGTACTATGGCATGATATTAACGAAATTAGTGTGGCTTAACTGGAGCCCATTAGTTGATCCTATTATCAGACGTCCGAAGTGTCATCAATAGTAAATATAACACTAAGGTTGTTTTTAAAGGTAACTAAGGCTCATGGTTCTGCGACAAAACCGATAGGAAACTGTTGAATAATAAGGCGGAGTCCAGGTACTCTAGGTTGATATATATCAGTAGCCTGCTGAGTGTACCTTCAAACACTAACGTTTACCACTTTCGAATAACTGACACGTAAACTAAATAGATCGACATATCATTCAAATACAAAACCTAACCGACTGCTGAGGCCCGCCTGGAAGTGAAAATGTAAACTTTTCATCAGACTTTGCAAAGTATAATGCGTCAGCTGAGCTAAGCTTGAATTCAAGAAAATGTACTGATTAGAGACATGACACAACGTTTATAGAAGACGGAATAGCAGACATCTTATAATCAATCTCCAGGAAGACTTATGCTAATCAGCCAACTATACCGCGATTAACAACGTGACTACTTAGTAATCGAAGGTAGCTACAACGGGCACAGAATAGTAAGGCGTGTACTTGTGTGGTATCCACGTTAAAGTGTAATGAATCTGAGTTGTGCAGTTTATTTGATTGTAAAGTAATGTTGAGGTAACATGACATAATTAGCGCCGGTAATCAAGTTGGCACCATACTATAGACGTTAAAAATTGATGACGGCATTACTCGTTGTACTCATATCAACCATAGACATGCATTCATTACTGTACGACAAACGGAGCGAAAAACGTTGTTAGGCATACAAATAAAAATGAAGTGATAAATTATGTGATAATTTCAGCACAAAAAATAAACAGTTAACCATTGACATAAAAGTGAGTTGCTTCTGCAACCATAGGGTTGATTTCAGAAGCGTGAATAGCAGATTTGTAGTCAGTTTAAACAGATGACCGTTTTGCTAACGTAACAGAACTGTGAATAACTCATACGGATCCATGTTGCACCTGGTTCTGTTTAAAATCATTTGAAGTGGAGAATGCAGTTGATCGGTTGCAGGACAAAGGCTTTCAGCTCTGAGATTTGTACAACCTAATATTCGGAAAAATGCCTTTCCTTCCCAGTGTTCATATTCAACTAGCTGGCAACAGATACAAAATATATAGTTAACTCAACTCGGATTTCTTGCTAAGATTCAGAACTGAAACAAAAAAAATTATAAGAATAGTCCCCCAAAATATGTTTTCATGATTTATTGTATGTATATGCTACTGATCTGCAGTCTAGGGAGGGAAAGTTGAATTCGGTCCCACATTAAAATGTTCAAGACGGAACAATATAATGCAAGTTCAGTTTGAATCATTTGATTTAGCTGCTATCTCGCAATGAATATCCATTGAGCGATTCATCCTTGTTGGTTGGGAGTGCACAAACACTTGCTTCGTTACGACGCCTACAACTCAACGGTCTTGTACACGTGGTGTCAGTGGTTTTGTGCGCAAATGTGAATATATTCAAGTCTGTCCAACACATTATTGTGTCTGGATATAAAACCAGTCATTCAGCTGGTACTAAGTTCGAATCAGATGAACTGTCATTTCGGAAAAATGCGTTCGGTCGGTGGTCTCTGTCCAAATGGCTGTCACTTCAGAGCGTAAACAACAAGTCAAAGACAACAGCATTGTAACAAACTCAAGTTAACCATTTTTAGTGTACTACTTTCAAAATGTATATCAATTACTAACTATATTTGCTTGGTTAACAACTCCATGATTAGCCTTCCTAGAAGGCCAAAGACTTAAATGCCAGAGCGTCATATCGTTCAGCTCATTAACCTTATCACGAATATGTTGGCTGAACTGTATGTGTAATTAAAACATCTGCCTGATCTTTCCTATCGTGGAGCTGTATATTGAACAATGTGTTAATGTTCTTCAATTCACAACACGGGAAAGCAAATTTGACCGATAAGAAGTCTCTGTTAAACATTTTGTGACGGTTATGCACTTTCAAATAGATTCGTGCGGTGAGCACCGGTTGAACTCGTAGCTTAGTAAACTTATCCATAAGTCACACGTGTTTTATTGAGTCGTTCGTTTGTCGACGTCTCAGTTTGGACGGTGTCGATGATTCCTACTAACTAGTTCACACTGCCACACGGCGTTAGTTCTCGTTAAGTGGTTGCCTGAACTTTTTCCACAGGATACGACTATAGCTCATAGCTGTCTGACAACATGTTATATTCATAATTCTGGATACGACCAAGGATTCTGTCCAGCCTAGTTACGAATCGATCAACTTTGGACTCAATATCGACAGTCATAACAAGGTATGATGCTGTTATTGTTTGTCGGTGACCATAATGTTCTTTACCATGTGTGGTGGAACAAGTTCGAGTGCTGTGTGTCAGAAGTTCCTGGTAGCCCTATTGTATTTTCAGCCTGCAGGTGTGCACTGGCGTGATCTAGTTCGATAAAACAGGAATCGCCAAGAAGGTTTTAACACCGATCCCTTGAAACTAGCAAACAGTACTTCCTGAAAGTCATCGCACCGATATGAGCCTGAATAAAGTCGATGCAAGTAGGGAAGGCAAATTCTCGTTTATTGTTAAATGCAATATACCTGATACATGTCAAACACTTCACTGTAGGGGCATTCTATAATGCTACGATCAGTTCGTCCATTTACTGGGAGACCGCTCAGAGGATATTTTTGCTGGGATTTACAACTTACCAAGAAACGCGTCACATGGTGCTTTTGTTGATGAGAGAGACTTAACGCATTGGTGGCTTGCTAGATTATTCCCCCTGTGCACTTCTAATAACGATGCTGTCAACGGCCATGATGTTGAAGCCGGATTTCGAGAAACCGTTTAGTAAGACAGCGCTTTATTTCCATCACACTGCAAAGCTGACGCTTCAAACATCAGAGACTGAATTATGTTCTGCAGTATTCTCCCAGCTTTCGCGACATGTGAACCCTAACTGGCAGTTTGACTTCCGTGAATCGGTTATGCCGAAGTTATTACTTTATTGCCATATGTTATGTATCTCTCGTGAGTTTTTGTCCAACAAAAGAAACCATACAACATGCCAGCCACCACATTGCCCACAAATCAGAGGAGGTTACAACGACGATCGTTGGAGTTTAGCTGAATGTTTAAAACCCGCTATTTCATGCAGTACCCTTTATGCCAGTTATTTGGTTTGTTAATATATGATCATCTAAGGAGTGGACAACATTTTAAATCGGCAGTGATCATATGCATGGCTCTGTCAAGATTCGTTTCCACTGTAGAATGAAGACTACATACAAAAATAAAGCAAATAAATTAGTCACTCTCATTGAGAATACATAGAGTCATTTGCAATTGCATCAAAAATTTCGGACTTTGACTTCCTTCTAAACTAATTTTAAGCACTGATTCCTCTTATCAAACGGCAACGATCTTTCGCCAAATTTCTGTCCAATTCACTCAGTAGGTTGTCTCAAAATGATATTGTGGTAAAATTCAAATATATAAATTTGAAATACATTTCTTGTTTTGCCTGTGTATGTGAGCATAACGACAGTTTAACTTGTTGAGTTTCAGCTAGAATTACCACTTCGACTGTGCCATTTTCTCGCATTTTGGAAAACAAGATTCAAAATGCACATCCATTTGCTAATCTACCGCTTCCTCAACAGTAATCCTCATACTGCTACTGCTGAAAGAGCATTCAAACTTGATCGAATCTAAATGATATCGTTGGTTACTTGTCGCAAACTGTTATGTAGGCACTAATATAACCACACACTAACCCTTCACCAAAGTTCACGATGTTAGTAGTCCAAGGCTCCTAGTCCGCGTACCTCCCTGTGCTATTGAAACAGTCGATCGAAAACCGTCGATGATTTTGTAATGAGTGGTTCATTCAGAACACTCGAAGAAACCAATAATAAGTAATTTTTTAACTGTCTTGGCAATATTGAATACTTGATTGCTTGCTTGTTTTGCACTAATGCCTACATAGTCGTTCGTCAATGGTGATATCAAGCCAAACTGCGCGTCTTTCCGTCGCTTGCCATTCAGCTTCGTGCCCCCCTTCATCCCTTGCTTAGACCTAGAATGCGAATTAATATGGGTGCCTTCAACGTTCGCACTCTAAAACAGATAGGTCAACAGGCCGCTCTTGCACGAACGTTAAACTCGTTGCATATCGATGTCTGCTGTATCTCAGAGACTAGAATCCAGGACAGCAGTCAGCGTATGGAACTAACAGCACCCACATTGTCTATCTGATACTGGTTATACACTTCGGGTGACTCCACAGCCGCTGTTACAGGTCAGGTTGGAGGGGTATAGACCTTAGCACGATGGCCGCAGCCTCATTGATTGATTGGATTCCTGTTAACAGTAGACTTTGTGCTGTCCGCTTGGCAGGTTCCGTCAAGACCAACTCTAGACGCAAGACTTTCAGAAATTTATTCATTGTGTCTG
>JTDE01004214.1:0-22959 GCA_014338405.1 Paragonimus skrjabini miyazakii
CACGTACTCCGTATGTCATCTGATCGTTTACCGTACCGGGCATTATATGCTGAGACCACCAACGGTTGGGTCAAACCACGTGGTGGTCAAGCAACAACGTGGTCACAAAATATGAAGACCTTGACTGCTCCATTGAGCAACGTGGGTAGGTGTCGCCTGCCTGACTGGGGTCTTCGTGATCACTCGAACCGCTTGTTAGACACGCTATCCGAGATGACAATGTGTGTCAGTCAATGGCGTAGCTGTATCCATACCATTTCCGCTTCTTCCTCTTAGTCTCCTCTCATTAATTTTCAGCCTTCTTAGTAACGTTTTCTTCTAAGATATTCCACAGCGGCCCGAGCCACAGTACCTTTTGGTCAGGCTCATGGCTGTTATGATGATGATGATGGTCAGCCTTGCTCTCATGTTAAATTTTTCCGCACCCACCCATTTTGTATCGTTTCCCCGTTTGTCAAATAACTCTTTGCTTGGTTATCTTGCAGTCCCGTTTTGGCGCATACACTAGAGACTTACCTCATTTGCCACTCGCGGCGGATGTCACAGCCAGAATGATGGCGTGTCAAACACCATGGTTCCTTTACCTGGAGGACAAATCCCTACTCTCCCTCGGAACACTAGTTAAGCTAGCCAATCTCAGTGTTCGTACACCTGTTCAAATAGATCAACGGGTAGCTCTTGTACTTACTTTAAAGACCCTCGTCATCGATATCTGTTCTCCTGCTGAAACACGGCTTCAGGATTCTAGCGCAATGTCACATTCTTAATCTCCGTCAGCGGCTTCATCTTGTGGATACAATGTACACTTGTCTGAAGACTGCGGCTCGAGCCGATGTTGGAATTGCCCTAAACACATACACAGAAAAGATATTGCTTGGCTTGACACACGTCAACAGCTTCATTTGCGTTGTCAGACGCGAAGGCACGGTTAAAGCATCGAGAGGTGCTCTTCGAAAACGCTATCTGTTTGTTGTTGCGGCATGTCTCTGCAGACTGTTGTCCAGACGCAGTCATGGATGTTTTTTCACCAGCTCGCTAACTTTGCTGATATAATGCACCATTGAGATGTATCATGCCGCGCTACCAGGAACTCTTGGAAGCTTTTCCACCTTATCTGAGCAACTGGTAGCAGGAAGCCAAATGTGAGCGAGGTAATCTGCGAAGCCAGCGGTGAAGCTGTTCATAACCCGCAACGACATTTATGAGGCTGGGCTGAGGACTTGAAACAGCACTTCAACTAGCCATCCGTGCCATTGGTTACGCCTTTGAACTCTGCTTGCGCTGATTGATCTGTTGACGTTTCTCCGCCCCCGGAAATAGGAGGCTGTTTTTAGATCAAGTTTCTGAAACGTCACATAGCACCTGACTTAAACGAACTCCCTCCTGTTTTCTGTAGATGAAGGTCCAGCATTAGTTAAAGAGCTGACCGCTGTGCTCACAGTAAAAATGAATGCCAAAGCTTCCTTCTTGACTTGACCGTAGTTCTTCTCTGCACCAGTGAGAGTGCGTGCAGCATGCATGATGGCTTTCTCAGACCCATCTGGGAAGACGTGAGAGATCACGGCACCAACACCAAAGTTGGAGGCATCTGCGGCAACGACGATAGGGATGCTGGAGTCGAAGTGAGTCAGCAGAAGTTCTGATCCCAGCATGGAATTGATCTTGTCGACAGCTCGTACGCACTCCGGTGACCAGTGCCATTGTTTGATTCAGAGGCGCTCGGACGTCATGCAACGGAGGTAAGAAAGAGCCGTAATGACTGACGAGACCCAGGAGCGAGCGAAGCGATGAAACATCCTTCGGAGCTGGCAGGTTTTGGGTGCAATACCGCTTGAGCACGAGTGCAGCAGCCAAGACTTTCGTCGAACACTGACTTCAAGCGTCCAATGAGTTCATTCGCAATGCGTGCGGGATTCGCTGTGGAAGATTGCAGTCGATTGCAAATGTCCATGATCGATAGTTCTGCCAGGCTAAGTTGTTCAAACCAATCGAGACCGAGTAAATTGAGATTCGAGTCAGACAGGTAACAGACTGCATCGATGGCTTTGTTTTTGAAGCTGACACGACAGTGCAATTGCTCAGTTAATTGCACTGTACCACCACAGGCATTGGTGGCAGAATGGGATGTCAGCTGGACTGGCGGGCGGCCGATTGACTCCCATAGTCGGTTGGAGATGATGGTGATATCGGACGCGGTATCAAGCTGGAGACTAGCTGGGTGTCTGTTGATCAGTACCTACATTAACTTTCTCCGTGAGTTGACGTCGACTTAGCAGGAATCAACCAAATTACTGGATCTGGCAATTGGTTTGGATTTTGGTGGGCGTGGCCGCTTGTTGGTTGCGCGTTGACTGCCCGACGTGTGTGATTGACAATAGCCTTCCTTGTGGCCCACCTTTTTGCAACGCTGATAGCTGTGTTGCTTGAAGGAGCAGTAACGCGTGTAGTGCCATGAGCCGCAATGCCAACAAGGAGAGGGCGGCGTCTTCTTGGAGGCAGAGTTGACTGGGCGGCTAGTTGGAGGAGGGTTTTTGTTGTTGCCTTGGACTTGTGCCTGTGTTGACAGAGGTTGAGGACTGAGCAGAATTCTAGACCAAGGCAGAGTCATGTTTGAGATTAAGCAATCGTTGACCTTCAGTAGTGAGGTCTTGAAGAGTAACTTCCTCGTCTTGCTAGATCCAGTTGAGCAGGCGCGTGCGAAGGTCAGCTTCATTAGGAGACTGGAGGCCACCGACAAAGATGAGGCGCTTGAACTGATCCTCCGTGAGGGAGGACAGCTTGAACCGTTCGCACTCGCGATTCACGATGCCATCGTAGGTGACAAGGTCATCCGCGTCCCACTTGGTTAACTTGAGGCAGTGCTACCGCCAGTTGAATAAGGATGACTGGTCACCGAATATCTGCGACAGGATATTGACCGTTTCGTTGAAACTGATATCACGTGGGCTCTTGGGCAAGATAAAGTTGGTGTACCGCTCGTGTTCCGCAGGGCCAAGTTTGCGGAGGAGAAGCCGGACCTCCATGGAGTCATCCTGATTGGCAAATTCGATACGAAACAGGTCATCGTACCGACGGAACCAAGAATCGAATGTCACCTTCGCCTTCGGGTCGTAAACGAACTCGGAGATACCAGTTGCCAAATTGTCAACGGAATTCGCACTACCAGATTGTGCGGATTGGCTCACACTCGTATTGGACAAACGTTCGGCAAGCATCTCCATAAGCTTCATCTGTTGCTGCAACAGCAGCTTAACGTCAGCAGCGTCCAACGGCAGTGATTAGAAATAATGACCGTCGCCAACTGTTACGACCCCACCTGGTAGAGAAAAGCAAGAACAAACACAAGACCACGAGCAGTATCTCTATCACGAACGAACGCAACGATATCGCAAAGCGGTACGAAAATCAGCTCAAATATCGAAACGCAACTCTCGCAACTTAGAACCCCCCAACATATAAGGAAGAAAACCGCCTTCAAACCAGCTTTATTTACTGCTCAGCCCGAAGGCAAAATTGTGATTTACAGCGACTGCATTTATAGGTTTGGATCGGCCTTGGACCTAGGTCGTCGTATGGACCAATCAGAAGCGAACGTAACTTCCTGGACGTTCCAGAATTCTGACGAGCTTTCTAGTTCCCAGGAAATTAAGAAATCCATTTCCCTTGCGAATAATGCGAATTTTTGGGAAGCACTGCCTTTTCCCAGCACCACAAGGCAGTGGATGCTTGGCAGTGTACCAGAACTGATACATTTTCCGGGATGAGCTACCAACCTTTTTTCCAACCCCCAACCTGGAAGACCAGCAGACTGTGGTTTGTCGGACCTCTACCTATTGGTCTGCGTGGTATGAGTGACTGTCAATGTGGTGACCACGCTGTCCAGTTTAGCCCAGTAAGTCATCAAGATGCGCAAGCCGTCACAACAAGTCTAGAGCCAGTCTTGCTTTAATGGAGGTGGGACACATTCAGGAGGTTGAGGTTTATCCTGATCACTGGTAGTCAGACCTGGCTAACTGAGGTGGGTAACGAAATGGAAACCACTTTTGTTGTAATGAACACTAGCAAGTTTTTCAAGCTTATCTGTACTGCCATGCTGTGTTATCTGTCTTTCAGTGAAGGTATCAACTAGACAGACGGCGTACTGTTCCATGATAATACTCTGAGGGCCAGTTCAGCTCATTCACTAAATCTTCAGCATTACTGCCGCAAACTTGCAATATTGGGCCCGGGTCGGTAGGTTTAGAACCACCTATCAAAGTTAGGGTCCACCATTATATTTCGGCTTTCAAGCACAGTAACATTACTGGCTCAGATAACCTCATGTCCGCGCCTTTCAGAATCGGTTAGAAAGTGTTGGTTCACCCAACATGGATAACTGAGAACATCCCTTAATAGTAGCTCTCATATCTAAGATAGGAACCTTCAACGCTTACACAGAAACCTTAGGGGATTTGCTTGATTTTGGTCATTACCAGGGTTCTGGGCTCAGTTGTACTTCATCGACTCGCTGCAACTCGGGTGACAGAGATTATTGAAAAACACATTATTTCGCCCTGAACAAGAGTGATTGAGGCTGATTTACTCCCCCTATACAATATGGAATTATTCGTTTTGTGAGTACTCACGGCTGTATGTGGACTGGGATATTGCCAGGGCGTTTGTAGCTAGACTGGAGAACAGTTCATCTTCCCAACCAACACTTTCGGTTCTATAGCCTGTACGAAATGACAGTGGGTGGATGACAGTTTGCTTAAACTGATACCACTTTTTACTGGTATTCTGACCTAGAGAACCAGGAGACTGTAGTTGGTTAGACCCGTATTTGTTGGTCTTCCTAATCTGATTGACTGTGTCAGTTTGGCCTAATAGTTCATCGAGATTCCCAAACCGTAACACCGTGTCAGAGTCCAATCTCGTTGTGGCGGCTGTTTGTTCGCAAAACGTGAACATCTAAGTGTTCGATGTTTGGACAGGCGTTCTGTGAACTAAAGTCATTTTCCACAGTGCTGTATCTACCATTGCGGGTGTATAAAGATTGAAAGTAAGTATGCATTGCTGTTGATAATGATGGCAAATTAAATGTTGACTTGGTGCTATTTTTCTCGAGTAAAAATCCCCAGGGTAGTCTTGAGAAATATTATATTGCGAACAAGCTCGTTTTCAGTTATTCATTATCAGGTTAAATACATCACACTTATGTCATAAATTCTACAAAGGAATCATCAAGCGAATAAACGGGGAACGGGTGTTAAATGGAGTCAGTCAAATCAATATCGCACTGCACTCAAGTACTCACTTGGACAGTGGGTGTTGACAGACTATCAGAATGAGGGGTTGGCCGTGGCGAATCCAAGGCCTGAACAGAATATGTCTAGACGCTTAGGGGTGGGCTGTACAGGCGAATTTCAATAGCTTCATCTGTGGATAGAATCCTACACCTCGGTACCCTCGACTGGGTTATTTTAACTCGGTATGTTGGGCGAAATGCATCCCTTACATTGACGGAGTGATTCGAATCCACCGGGTGCGATAGTATGGCCTTGTTATCAGTTTTCGTTATTTCACGGTTGAGCCAAGCTGGATAATGTTCATGGACCCGTTCAGATAAGCCTATGGTCGTGCTGCCAGCGTAACTGGTTCCACTGGAACAAGCGTATAGTATACAGCACAAGATTGCAGTTTATTTTTTAGTCGTGGACACAAAACCAGATTGGACTTAGAGTGGACACGTAATTTAGAGGCGCAAAATGTATTACCTGCACTTGTGAGCGTACGTGTGATAGCTTCGGCTAGCCTGTCGCTCTGGAAAGATAATCTGACGTGTACAGTTTTGTTTTCTGCTATACGCAACTAGTCTGTTTCATTCCGCTGTTGCATGGCGCTGTCTGTGAACCTTTCCGGGTAGCCATCTTGTAGGAATATTGTACGTATGAATGCCAGTTCGTCAGCAGTGGTATTGTCCGTGCAAATTCTTACGACACTACCCGTTAAACAGTTAATTAGATTTCTTTTCAGTGCGAGTGGTACAAAACCATTGGAACGAATCTATTGACCATTCCAATTACCCTTCTCTGTGTATCGCGCGCTGTCATTGGTGTGGTGATGTAAACGGACATCCAAAAAGCTTAACTGCTTGATCGCTTCGGTCTCTAACGGAATTCGCGGATTTTGGTGTGCGCAGTTGAATCTGGCCAAGATGTCGGTCGGATTTGTTTTTTTTCATCGAGTACACAACGGATGTCGTCGATTGTAAAGATTGTATTGGTCTACAGCTGAACACAGCCGGTCGTTTTCCAATTTTGCCATGAAAATATCTGCAAACAATGGTCCCAACGGCGATCCTATTGCGACACCGTTCTTTTGTCGACAAATTTTTTCATTGAACTTAAACCGTACGTTGTAAGTGCATAGATGAAGTAACTGCTTGAGTTCGGTCGATGGTATCTATCTATGTCACTATCATCGATATAATCACATAGGTAATCTGTGGTCTTCTTTAGCAGGACGTTGGTAAATAAGGTTGCGACGTTGGGAGATAACTTTGATTACTCAGTTTAATTAGAATCCTTGATTGCGTTCGCAGGATCAAAGAAGTCACGTGAGCTGTGCGTCGAAAGTTTCCGTTCGACGGATCTGTTATTTGTGACGACCACTTGGCCAGTAAGTGTTATGGAGAGTTCCACATGTCCCAGATTTGTCTGAATGACACCCAACCTTGTGAATTCTAAGTAACCCGTACAGCCTGGGAATCATGGTACCACTGGGGCAAATTCTTTCAAGTGTAGCCGAATCAATAATTTCATTCTGATCTAAACACCCTAGCGATTACGATGTTGCTTTCTCCATCTGAGGGATTCTATCTTCTTCATTATCCATTTTCTGAAACTTGTTCTGATCGATTTTCACTATCGTTTTACAGGTTACTCGTTCCTCCTGATCCGTTGCATACTTTCCCAATTTACCTTGAAAATTCCGTGATATCTGCCAAAGTGAATTGTTACACATGATTCCATTCGACTGGTTGGACTCGTTTGCTCAAATGGTGACCCTGAAACTGAACTCCGATATCGTTTCCATACGACTGATTTTATCTATACTCTTCGGTTAGTGATTTGGCCATTTTGTTTATATTCCTTTTTTTTTACCAAGGCTATCCAATTGCCCTGGTTTATTCCTTATTGTCAGTCAGATGGTCTATTCTACAGCGACAAGTGTATTTGCTGTTGTGCGGCATGTTTCTGTTTGGCTGGAATTTCGGATTTGATATAATTCATATGATTATCGGCATATTCATAACAATGTTCGTGAACTACTTCTGTTGTGGGACAAAACTGAGTGTCGTATTCGCGTTCTGCTTCAATATGGTAAGTGTTTTTATTTGCGCATATACGTATACATATTTTCTAGGCTTACCTCCTCTCTGGATCCTATATCTACAACCGAGGAACCTACGATATCAACTGGACGACTCCTTATTGCATTCTGTGTCTCCGATTGATCGGACTCACCTGGGATCTGTATGATGGTTCTAAACCTGCGGTAAACTTTGCTGTTTATCATTGCTGTATGTTTGTGATCGTATCTTAGCTTGCTGCTGAGTCATGCTCGGATTGTATGCCTCCATCCTATTCAGGCTTATGTGAGTTTCAGATTCTGTATTGTCGAATTCACGGTTGTGTGGATCTTGGCACGGTGTAGACGACTTTACTACTTTGATGACTTATTTCACTGCCTGGGGACATTATAAACCCTACCTGTGATATGCAGGTTAACGAATAGAATTAGGACAAATTGTTGTCCCGTGACCGCTGGATTAGAGGTTGCTAAATACACCTCACGTCAATCAGAATAAACCTGATCTACCCCAGCCTACCATTATCCGCTTGTTGCGTAGTCATGGGTTTTAAGTTGGAACCCGGTAATCTTCTTTCCACTGTGCTTCTTTGGCTAAACTGGTATGTCTACTCGACAAATGGTAGCCGACTGAATACAGGATAATATACATAACATCTTTTCTGGACTAACTTTGGCCTTCAACTATACTATTCAGTATCGTTATGCGAAATCTTCTAAGCTCCAGTCGAGAAGCTAGGAAGATCCAACACAGACCGAACCTCATAATAACCTTCTCTCATGAATTGTGCACTGTGCCGCTAATTTCGGCCACACAGCGGATGCGAGCAAGAAGGTCATGCTCCTAACATATGTCGATAGGTCTCTTCGTTGTTTACTTTATGCTACCAAAATTTACTCGCAGTGCTTCGCAGACGACTATCGGGTGTAGATATCCGAAGAGTGCTATCGATGTGGATCGACCAAGTTTGAAAATCGTAGAAATCTGCACGCATAATTGCGTCATACGATATGTAAATAATGGTACTACCTGCGTAGATTTGTCAAGTAGTGTAATATCTATTTTATGTGGATCCATATTTGTTCCTCGGGGGACGTTCCGAGCCACAATTGTCGAGGCCGCTCAGTGGATTGACAGATTTCCTGCTGGTAACGAATTGGTATCGAAACTGGCTAAAATGAACATTTTAGCCGTAAGGCATCTATTTTAAATAGTCTTTCTCAAAAGTCAGTTGTGTATGTTGACGAAAGTATTTTGGACGATTTCCATGGTTGCCAGTTTGAAAATGGAATTTTGGTCTAAAAATTGATTAAGCTATTCTTGTTGAAATTTTTTGGATTCATTGCTTACGTCACACCTTCGCACACACACCGTGTAGTCAATCAATTTTATTCATTAAATCCCACAATTTGTACACTTGTCGACGCTTATAATGACAGCCCTTGAAGCACTTCACTTATGTTAATTCTGTCATGTTTGTTGTTAATATATCATGTTATTACTTAAATTGACGTGTTCCAATTCTTTTCTTTGTGTTTGACCGTAGACTTATTAAAAGTTTATCCGGTATAGTATTGCGGGTTCTAGAAGCAGGTACTTTTGATTCATTTCTTCCCTCGTGATTTTTATATAGGTAGAGAATTTCAAGTGATATTCCCAAATAATAACTGGGGGTTAATACAACTTTTTGTATAATATCCCATTGCTCTTACACTGTCTGTTTAAGGTAATTGATTCATTCCCATTTGCATGAAGCGACACGAACTGCTCCGATACATATCTTTTGCCAGTGCAGTTTTACACTGAATAGTACTTGTTTTTACAGATACATGTATAAAGTGTTTGTCACTTTGGATTACTTTCGGTGTTTCCTTTGTGTTGTAAATTCATGTTTTATTCGTAGTATCCTACTGTATAGTTAAAGCTTAAATCCTTGACTGTCTTACAGGAAATTACAGATTTTTCAAGGGGTTCATAATTATATATCGTTCTGCCTATGTCCAATAGTGTACCTTGTACTCGCTTTACATTGTCAGTCATGATCTTCATGGTCCGTAACGTAATTTCAAAGTATTTCACGTTCGGCAATAAGTGGTGATGGACTTTGGTCGACATATGTTCGACATCACTCACAGTTGGTTGCAGCTTTCGCACTCCCAATAGACTTTTTTTCCAATCTGTTTCAAAAACAAGCCTTTCATGGCGTAGTAATTATGAAAGTGTGGCAGAAGTTCAAATCTCAACCGTGGCAATTCTATACAGTTCATGTACAACTGTTTATACTTATAGTTCATTTTTCGAACTAAAGTTACTATTGCTTTACTGGCCATCGTTTTCGAAAGTGGTGGTGAAAGATAGTAGCTGATAAAGCTAAAATAATTTAACTTTAAACAAGCAGAGAAACGGCGCACATATCGATGATTTGACTCACAGTTTGAAACTCGTCGTTTATACAAAACATCCTAGGGATTAAACACAACACATTGAGGAAATCTTTGACTTCATGTGTATATCTGGGTAGCTTATGACGTTTGCGATTTGTTCAGTATTATTAATACGAATTTCGTGAGTGACTACCTAAGGTACTTTTCATTCATCTACTGACGTGGTACGCAAAATCACGTCGCCAATTAGTGTAAACAAAGCCTGGTATTTTTGTCTTTCCCGGTTAACCTATTGTTTCCCAAAAAGGCTGCAAGTCCTAATTTCAGCGCAATTTGTAAACAATCGCTATATTTGTTTATTGGCAACGTTTCATCCCTGATACAAAGACTGTGTAAGACCAGGTACAACCGTCATAAGTTTCGTGTTATTAAAGGCAGACTAGTCGAAAGCAGTTAACTGAATCTGAAGGTAATAGATCGGGGTTAGAATGCTGTCACTGCACAATGTTGTCGATTATTTACGGATTGGTCTGAAATTATGAATTCTCAATCTATCTCAAGCGTTTTCTGTTTAATCGGATACCAGTTATGCTTCATTGTCACTCACTGTTGCACTCACCTGTCGCACGATACATTGGTTCATTAATACTGACGAGAAAGTTCTTCGAACATGTACGTCTAACAATCTGCATATATCCAACATCAACTCTCAGATATTGCCTATTTCAGCCGTAGTCACAAATTGGTCATATGGCATTCGGTTTCATTTGGTACCGCGTTGTTACGTACTTGGATTTTGAAATAGCCATCTTGATCTGCCGATTCTATTCGTGCTCGTTCCGTTCCGCCAGTTCCTCAAAGATCGCAAGCTGACTTTCGTACGAGAATGATGTTTGGTATGCCCGCGAGCCTTGGTAACAGTCACAGAACACAGGGATGGTGTTAGCTGAGGGTTTCCGATCTCTTCTTTCTCGTTCAGCTTTGTTGTGGACAACATTGCAGAAGACATACTTGGAGATTCCTGTTATCTTGATGTGGAGTTCTCTGAACCGACCTGCATGGAATATATGAACAATATTATTCTGCTTAGCATTTCTTTGTCCAGACTCATCGGATCACAGAGTCAAACCATGAGGCTATAATAATCGCAGCGGTCAACATTGAACCCGATGCACATTTGGTCCTCAAGGAAGCTGTCGGAGTATTTCGAGTGACAGCAGACGTGATCGTGCAGGCTACTAGGTTTTTTGAGGCAAGTTATGACGTTCATCCGCACAAATTGGCCACATGCAGGCATCAGTGGCGAATTACGGGGATACTTTCACCATCGAGAAGCTTTGACCTGCGTGAAGGGGTGCGTCATGGTTGCCGACAGAATAGTTTCTGAAGCAGTCCAATGACAGACGCTAAAACGTTTGTGTGGTGAGCACTCAAGGACTAACCGAATAAAGTCCTTGTTGCGAAGTTTTGGTTACTGGCTACGAATGTACAAACAGGTAAAACAATACTATTACAATTGCACATCGTGTTGCCTGTCTGCAAGAAACCCCGTGGAATGTGAAGTACACATTTGGCCAACAGCTCAAAGACCGTGGCAAAGGCTTCACATGGATTTTGCGGCACCACTCAATTGGCAAATGAATCGGGTCATCGTCGACGTCTACACCAAGTGGCCAGAGATCCACATCCTACGATAGCCAAATACGGATAGCGCCATACAGAAGCTATTGAAACTCTAGCTGTTCCGGATTGCTATAGGCTTTGATCACATACAACGGCTCTCGGTTACTTTTCTCCATCTTCGAAAACTACTGTCAGCGGCTGGGTACCCGAAACGTGCGATCTCTAGCATACTGTCTTCAATCGACCAGAAAACCTGAAAGGTTTGTCGATACCGTCAAGCGAGTGTTGTTGAAAACCAGAAAAGAGGACCGCCAAGTTATGTCCTATAAAGCCTCTGACAAGTTACCGGACGACACCAAACCCGAACGCCCCAGAAGGTTAGTTGCCCGAGTAATGCATATTCAATGAAAAACTGAAAATTACCCTTGACACCATGTTAACTGATTAAAACAAGAGCGGGGGATGCAACGTAAGAATGAAAAGACGCATTTTTTATATGTCATAGAACTGAGAAAAGAAGGCAAAGATCGCTTCTTTGTGAAGTGAAAATCTGCGAACCCACATGTGTTCGGCACGCAAACCAGGTTCGTCGAAGCTGCGGAGATACGTTGTGCGACCAGTTAGGACCACCTGCACAGCTTGTTGAACGCCTTCGAATTGAAGGTAGAATAACGAACTCTCAGAACGGAACATTCCACGGAACCTACATAGAATTTCGGGGACCCAAAACTCAAGTGTCCAGTGGAGTCAGATCGACGGATCAACAAACACAGGATGCCCGTCATACCCATCCAAACCATCTTTCGGAAGCAGACCTATGCGTTAACCAGCCAACCCGCAGAGGAGAAGTGTTAAGAAACCTCGGTTTATCAACCAAAACCGCTGCTTTTCCAGAGAAGACGATTTCGTTCAGTCAAAATGAACTAAAATTCCTAGATTACTCTAGAGGTAGCCTTCACTACTTCTTATCTACTCATTGGTGGCTTAGTGATCTTAGCAACTATTTTTAGTAACTGCCTTTCAATTTCTTGATTCGCGAATATTTGTAGGTCACCGTCCATCATATGAATACTCCTGTGTTCTTCTGCTTAATATGCGTTTTTGAGAAAAACAAGGTAACTTTTCGCACTCATCTCTTAGTTTGACTCGAGTGCAATTAGCTGAATTGGTCGCCTTATTCTTCGAGATCAAGGCTTCCGTTTTGTTTGTATCGGCGGGAACTTCGAGTTTCTGTACTCCGTTGTCCATCCGGCGTATTACTCTGGACCAGTAGAATAATGTGCTTTCCCATAACAGTTCTGTTGTGAATTTTCTGTTGAGCTGTTGCACGTCGACGGACGTTTATTTGTGGTTATACCATTTCTTGCAGTGCCTTGTATCAGAAACGAGTACTATAGCTCTAGTACTTGACCGGCACTTGAGAATCTCTCTGTTTGTGATGAATGGCGTGAATTCTTGCTTCCGATTTGTTGTGTAGCTTAGATTGGTCGATATTCTTTTTGCAATGTTTGTGGGTGTATGCGTGCTCGTTAAATAAGTTGTCAGCCGTTTGGTGTGATTTGTGCTTATTGGGTTATTGAAGCAAGCTGTCCACAGCAATTCAGCAAGTGAGATTTGATTGTCATTATCCGCTTGGATTATTTAGTCGATCTAATTCAACGACAAACCAAATTCTTAGTCAGCTTACATCTTTGTCTATCACCACACTTGTATCGGAACCGGGGTATTTGAATAGCTGGTTTTGCTAAGAAACCCTTACAGAACAAAGCTTGGTTGAATGATCGCCGTTGAACAGTACAGCTTGATCAGATATGAATTACGTTTGGCTTATCCGGTCTTTTTTTAAAAATATTGTACACAATGACTGTTTTATAACTTCCAGTACTTGTGTACACAATTGCACACCTTACTTTTGATACGTCTATCTCTCTCGCAGGTTTTTTGAGCTCCAACTGTAAGGCTAAGCCTTCGTTTTATGTCAATGTCATCCATGATTTCTTTTACCAAGAAGGCGGTTAATTCCGATCACAAATAACTGTCATATTTAGTGTAGTCTGCTTTTTTGTCTGACGGGACATTCCTGTGCATTCTTATGTTCACGCTTTTTCTAACTGACTATAAAAATGAACTTTTACAATCACGTGTTCATTCGTTGTGTATAATAGCCGTGCTACTGTAGTTGCTCAGTGGTGTTAAACCAAGGCTGTTGTGTTCAGTAGGCGTGACACGTTCGCGTTTTTAATGGAGCAGGTGAATCGTAACTGGTTAGTTTTCGTTGTGAGGTACCAGGTAGCCTGGCATAAGTAGACGGACATTTATTTTAGTCAGGATTAGTCGTTTGTTTCGCACCTGTCGAGCAGTCGTTAGGTTTTATGAATACTTCTCATATTTTCAGATAAGATCTGAGTTTAGAACACTCTGACATTGCAAAACCTCGCGTAGATGCTGGCTGCGTATCTGCGCGTTGTGGTCGTGTGCATAACCTATAGATTGCAAATGGTCACTGATGTGTCATATCTGCTGGAACGACTACATTCAGTGAACGCTGTCATCTGTTGCACATGGGGATCAATCTGTCATGAACTCCGTCCTCATGCGAACGCGTTTCGTTAGTGTGAACTAGTAAGCCACTGGACAACCGAAGACCAGTTCACTGGGTTCATTTGAGCTGTAAGTCTTCGCCGGGGTTGGAACGATAGAAGCATGTTAATAACTGACCTGTTGTCGTAACTAATGACATTCGTGCATACCAGAACACCCTTAGTCGTCTCTTTCCGTGCTTTGCTTTAGACTACGGTTTCTTCCGTTTATTGTCTAGTAGCTGGAATGGGGACTCAGATATGCCTAATTTTGGTCAACTAACTAAGCGTAACGCTCAGAAATCTTTGTATGTAAATTACTTATCCGTATACCCCATTTACCATGTCTGCGGCTCTCTTTCTGAAAAGACAGTACAAATAAACCTCTCACTATAAAATTATATAAAAACTATTACGGAAAGCATTTATCGCAGTTCAATGCATAATGTCCTCTTGCTTTATGTGCTTGTATTTTTGCTTCTTCAGTTTTCTGATTACAACTGCTTTTGTGACGCTATTCACCTTCCTCTTACAATAAACAAAGTGTATGAGATCAAGGAACAACACCGAACTTATCTCAGTGATGACGTAATGAAACGCATTGATAACTATTTCGACACAGTCGGTTGGCGCTGATCATCAAGATGTGTTCATGCATGCATAGGCTATCCGGTCATTTTTTTCCATCCAGTTACGGATTACTGATGAAGTAACCAATAAATCTTTTAAACTGTGTGGGTCGTCAACACCGTAGCTCTACGGCCTGCGAAAGACGCGTAAGTCTGGGTTGCCATTCAGACCAGTTTTGACACTTACAAACTCCTTATACCATAAGTTGGCGAGCTGTCGAGTCGCTATTCTAACCCAAGTAAAACAAAACTCCCACACACATTCCGTCGAAGATTTTTTTGTTGTATTGATCAGTGATTTAGATAAACTCAACCTCGTTAATGAACTGATGTGTTCTGTATACTTTCATTCACTGCTCACAAATGTCCTGCACGAAGCAATTGATTATATTTGTGAGCTCGTGGAGGCGAATCATGTTATATTGTCAATCCCGATCGATGTACTAAAGAAAAATGTAATGCTATGCTTTGAGAATGTCAATTTTCGTATTCTCGAACAGTCCTACCGTAAGTTAAGTGGAGTAGCCATGGGATGTCCACTGTGTCTCATCCTAGCACACTTTCATATTAAGGATTAAGCAAGATTGTCATATTACAAGCGTTACGTCGGTAATACATTAATATTCGGTCGATTCAAACAGGTGAAACCTGGCGCAACACCCGAATGGTTTTCGTTCTAACGTATGAATTTGAGACCATCAACTGCCTGCCATTCCTTGACATGCTTATACGTCGCCGATAGGATGCCTCGATTAGAACTGTCTATGGGAAATCTACGTTGTCCGAGCAATACTTAAAAATCAGCAGCTTCAAATCGGTCCAACATAAACAAGCACTGGTAAATACGCTGTTCCCACAAGCAAGACGAATCAGTACTGACAACAGTTTTGCGGAGAAACTAGACTTGATCTGTTCTACAATTAAATAGTTACCCCAAAACGTTCATAGGAAGGCACAGTAGACAAAGGACAATGCGAAAAGATGATCGTTTTAAAAAAGAGTCTCTACTTAGAGCTGCCGTTTAAGGTTGATTACCTCGTGAAACAAATAACACAGCGGTTGAGAAATTTACTTAAACGAACATTCCTTACAGTTGAACTCCGTGTAATTCCTCGGACCCAGAAGTTCCCAGTGCTTTCAATCAAAGGAAACCAGCCTATCGGTGCCACTTCACATTATGTTTATCAATTTACATGTAACTGTGGTTGAAGTTACATAAGCAGAACCGGAAGACGCTTGAGTGAGGGAACACTTGTCTAAATGAGTATGTTGTCGCAGAACGGCACTGTTGTCGAAGCACGTAGACAGCCAGTTTCACCAGTCGCTAGACCGTTCCTGACCACTGATCACGATCTCGATCCAATCTGTACATCCAGGGTCATTTTACGTTGTTCTAATTCAAGATTCTCACGGTTCCATGAGACCTCAAACCTGTTGTCTGTGTTCATAAGCAATTGTTCGTGAATCTGACCCTTCCTCAGACTTATTGACTTATGTTAAACCACTGATTGATTATCCATCACCTTTGTTAGCTGTAAAAAGCCGTTTCATGTCATTGTAGGTGTGGTACTGACGCGTCAGTGCAAAATGTTTGTTCTAATTAGTTTGTCAGTACCACTGTAATTTGTACGGTATTCATATATTATAATAAATTCTCAGAGACAATCTGTTTTATTTACAACGTCGAATAAACCTGCTGACCTGAAAAGGCCATTCTTGGCTTCCGAATGTACCCAATCTGCAACTATTAACCGGAATCTGTCGTTGCTGTGTCACTGGTAATTGACTTCAATCACATACCTGTTGCATGTATTGGAGTTTTCAGGTGTCTTGATCATCAATGTCACTGTGGTTGAATAAGAATATTCTTGATTTCTCATTGTTATCATTATCCAGGTGTTGTCTGCTGTATGTTACAATGCGATTGTTGTATACTTGATAGGCAGTGATTGGGTATCTATTCCGCTTGTTATTCTCTGGTTTCCTGTTCTGTAGTCTGTTCTTTGCTAACCCTCTCAAACTGAAACAGTCTGCCGAGTTGCCTTCTTTATAAATCGTCTGACACAGTCCAGGTGTACGTGTACTCTCTCACTTTCCTATAAGTCATAAATTTCTTGTGAATCCTAAGTTCGAGATTTTGTTCTGTTGTGAAAATCTGCAAAGCCACTTCTAGTTACAGCTCACTTGTTTGTTTGCAGTTTGTCGGCTCATTGACTTTGAATGTTTGAGTATAGAGATAGTTGTTTTCAGTAGCTAGGCATCATCCCATTCCTTCTGTTTCTTTTCTATCTTAACCAGGACTTGCTCTTTTCTTCATAGCTGTATGGAAGTTATGTGCCAGCACGAACCACTTATATACTGCTGCTTTTGATGTTGATGATAGTGACTTAAAACTGACTCAGAACTCGTGATCTCAGAAGTTTGTTTGTATGTTCATGTGAATCATAACGTACTCGTTATCTTTGTTCGAAGTATTTACTGTCCTAGTGCTAACAATGTCTACGTGAAAGTTCAAGGAGTGCATATTGAATTAAAATACTAAAGCGCACTGTGTACAACATGTACATTCACGCATTCATCTGATTCCTCTGCATTCGTCTTGAATACAGTATGGTAAAGATGGCAACAATAGACGCTTCTCCGCAGATCTCAGCGGTTTTTCATTAGGTCGAGTCTTGCATGCAACCCCTAATAAATCGGATATCTTTGCATTATATGTGTGTGTCACACTCTCAAGTCGTGCGAACCCACTGTCGGTCCTCAAAACCGATTGCGGTCAATTTCACGTATGAAACATTTATTACTTACCTTCGAAATGCCCTTAACGTTTCAATCATACCACCACTGAACTCGCACTCTAAATGTATATTTAAATGACTTCCTAACCTACCTATTTGCATATGAAGTTTGATATAATGGCATCATGTTTTCACTACCTGTCATCACGCACTGTTTCTCTTTGATGAATAACATGCGTGCAAACACATGCATTCGGTGTGCGAACAGCCAATCACGCGACGCAACACTGATGGCTGGTAATCGCGTCATTCATATGATAATCAATTGGTCGTTCATCATACGATAACAATCCCCAGTTTAGTTGATACGTCAAAATGTTCGACGACTAATTTGCTCGCTGATGAGAGTATGGTGCACTTCAGTTGGTGTGATCAAATTGCAGGTGCTTTTTCTGCACCTTAATTGTCAGTCGAACCGATCTCCCAGATTAACTCGTATGCAGTTTACCCTTTCAAATGATGTTGGACTTCAAAGTAATAGCTAAAGAAAACAACTGAACACGATTCTTCAAATGAAATTCTAGTTCATTTGCGTAGGATTGCTCATCTTTCATGTTTGCACAGTTATTAACAGAAAGTTGCCTACATTTTCCCTTACCGCAATATACTATTTCCGGACTTTATTTTTCTTTAAAAATGCATACATGTCATCACATTGGTGTGTCCATACTTTCTGTTTCTGCTATCAGTTCTAACATTTTTCATATGGTGAATAGTGTGCACGTTTAACAGTTACTGTACTCTATAAATGTAGGTGGTCTATCTTGGTGCCGGGGAATATTGGCTGACACGTAATACCCACGATTCAGAATGCTGTATTAATTCAGAATCATTCCGGTAGAATGAATTTGGACTCGATCTTCCTAGGTTGTTGTTGATCGATTGTTGGGCTTATTTTTTGCCACCGAGTTATCTGTTCATTCTCGGGAATTCTTCCCATTCAAATTTTCAAAGCCGCCTATAATTTCTGTTAGGTCGTTCAGTGTAATCCTTCTTCCTTCAGTGTTCAACTTTTCTGTGGGCCCCACACGCACATAGCTACGCTTGTACACAAACTTGTTCTTAATTTGGTCTCCTGAAAAGGTATATTGTTTTTCCTCTGTTCATACAGGCTGAAATATCCAAACTCCAGAAGCGATCGGCTTTGTCCCAATTTCCAGGCATGCTAGAAACGCTGTCGTTCTGTTTTGTCCCCACTGCCTTCATTAGCGGACCGCAGGTTTGTGCTCTTGAGATTCGTTTTACCATAAATTCTGTGAATAATGTGAATTTGCCTTATGCAGCCCGTTGATCCATGTTTGCCCTCATTTTTTTGTCGTTGAACAACGTCTGCTGGTCTGACTCAGTTGAATCGGGTCTTCCTGCGTTGATCAGTACGATTGTTACGGATACGTATTATCCGTGTTATGTTCACCTAACCTATTCTATCCTTATTATGTTTTCCGTTGTTTCACAGTTTCCAATGTGTCATTATCAAGCGTTTCTCGATGGCTCGTTGCGCCCGTACGCCATTTTGCGAAATCGCACTTTCCTACAACGCTTCATCTTTAATCCAAAGTGAGTGAGATCGATTCGTTCTGAATTGTTTGCGTTCTTATGGTCCATGTTAAATTGGTCATCTTTTCTTCGCATACCACTCCATTGTTTGATCCATACCGCCGTATTTCCGGAACCTGAAGTCGCTTGGAGATGGGCAGTGCGTTTGCCACTGAGGCGTGGAACAGCGGACCTTCCTCCCTCAATTCAGTGGGTCTTCTGAGAGTTACGGAACATTTATAGCTAGAGACTGCCAAATCTGTGATAGAATCATGCTCACCAGCATTTGTATGGGAAAGTTGTTATGTCTTAAGTGCACGAAGTCGTTTTACTGTGTCTGTCCCGTGTTGTGTGACACTGTCCTGTATTGTGTCGTATCAGATCTGTTTTGTCGTATATGAGTGTCTTAGGTAGCCAAAGCTAATGTTTCAGTTTTCTCTTTTTTTTTGGATCCCGGACTGACCGTTTTCTTCATCGTCAAGGTTGTACCGACCGTTGTCCTGTTGATTGGTTTATAACCTGATGTATGTTGCTGTTTCCAAAAATGGCTGTCTTGGAGACGGTTCAGTGCACTCAACCCAAATGTGCACTGCAATTTCGCTGGTTTGTAGTAGACTGCTGGTCGCACCGATCGTTCAGTGAGAATCTCAGATCCGTTTAATACAATATCCGTGGTCTAGTTTTGAGCGGGAATTTTGCCTGGGTTTCTTGCAGTCTGCACACTCTGTCTTAAAGCAACGCTTGAGATTAACTTACACAACGTATATCAGGTTTGTTGTGTTGCTAACTGTTGAACCTCGATTGACAGGGTGCTTTTTACTAGACTGGACATTTCTCAGGAACTTCGAATAATAGTCATTACACTGTCTCTCTAGTAGACTTTATTAAGGGGACAAATAAACGTTGGAGGCTGAATATTGGTTTCGTTTGCCTCTGTTTACACTCACCACTGGCATCGCCGTCCAAAGTATCAGAACAACTGTTATGCTGTAATTACAGTCCTTGCTGGCAGATATTTATAGTTAACACTAAAAAATGTCAATCGCTCGGGGTGATCACTTTTCCGACGATCGATTGTCTGTTTGCTAGTTTCTCCTTGGTCTGACCGTGGTCGTCTTGGCTTTTGGTATTGTTTAGTTGACATGCTGGTTGTGTCTCGCGTTTACTTCGAGTCCGTTTGCACCACTCATCAACCCTTACGAGTTCTTCGATATGTTGCTGAATCGTTGATAACTCGTAATTACCGGTCACTCAACCGAAATGTGCATATTCGACGGATAACAGTAACTTGTATTGTGTAGAATTTCAGTTTATCGAAGCAGTTGCACAAAGGTTGCTCGCCGATGCAGTATCAGTGTTGGTTGTATATCGGTTGTGTGAGAACCAATTTGTTTACCGAATACCGACCTCTTTTTGTAGGTGTACATGACCATAGTGAACAGGATGACTTTGCGATTGCTTGAAAAAGGACCTGGCCGCTTCATCATAGGTCACGATGGCCACTGGTTTGGATTTACTAACAAATTGTAGCCGTACAGCGTACGTTTGGCATTCTAGCGTTTGCTGCGTGTAGATTCTAGTGCTGATTTAGAAGGTTGCAATAAAAACCCTTAAACATCTGTCCCTGTTGTATGTTGTAAATTATATAACTTTGACAACAGTAGTTTCCTCTAGAATTTTGTTGCCTGAATTTGAACGATGTGTATGAAATCGTACGTCCACAATTTGGTCTGTGTTGAAAACCTGATGGATTTACTGTCTGTCTAAATCTTCATTTACGGATCAGTCTCACCGACGTCCCAGCCGGACGTCCGGTTGAGGGTAGCCCTACACGATTGAATAAGTAACTATTTTGCGTCTTTCATTCCTGTTGACCAAGTTCTCTTTTACATGTGGAATAGTGTGCCACTCATGTTCTACTGTTAATTGCAATTGGTTGTCCAAGTTAGTTCTAATATTGGTCTGATATTACCAGTAGAGTAGAGCACCGTTGTAACTAAGACTATGGGACCATGACGTGGCTCATTACGATCGTTTTGAAGCTGTGGCGAACTGCTCACGAAATTTACCGGTCAACTTATTTTGCCTTTTTTGTCATGTATTACCTTCTTGACCTCACGTTCACGTCCATCTTTCCTAACAGAGAACCTGCAATTCGCATACAAAAAAGACAGCTAACTACGTGTTCGGTTAAACGCGCGCAACAAAAAGGTCACCAATTTTTATGTGCTATAGTGTGTCTGACTAAACTACCCACGTTTCTATTGCGTAGTAGTTTACAAAGAGATTGATGTGTAGTTGCGAATGAACTCGACTTCACCTCCGTTCGAGCGGTCAGTTCATATTTCTCCGAATTAAACTGTAATGCATCATTCTCTATCTCATTCACTACAGTCGCCTTTGTTCCTGTCGTCGAAGATGGCAACTTTAGGGATCCGATGAATCGACTTTCGCTTTCGTAGTTACTGCTTTTCCCGTTCACTGTCGAACATCATAGTGGGCTGGCGGGCATTTAGAATTGGTTAGCTGACTATGACCTGATACCCAAAACACTCGATTCTCATTCATCGGTAGCCACACTGGCTAATTGTCTACTCATACACGACGAATAAAATGTTGCGTTGTTGCCGCTTACTTCTCAACGCTAATCACATTTATTTTTTGCTTATCACTGCTCTTTTGTTGAGTTATTCCGTTGAGCAGGTTTCCGAGCTAATAATCGTGAGTTACGTTTGTGACGATCCGTTGGAATGTGGAAGGTAGATTAATCGGTCATGATTTTGCCACAGGGATTAGAAACTCAAGAGTCGTCGATTCAACGATATCATGAACATTCCCGTGAACCAGGGTGATGATATTGCAATGTGTGTGAAAGCTACTATCGGACCAACGAGAAAGAGTGCGTTGGTCCTTCTGATTTACACCGTCAGTGATTTGAGCTGCGGTGACTTACTGGAAGATTGTTTACTGTTAGTGTTGTTCATCCAGAATGGCCGTCTTTTTCATGGAGCTAATGGTGTTACCCATTTGCTCACTTGTCTACGGTACTGGGATTATTGTGTACAATCAGATGCGGCGATTTTTTAAAATTATTAATAAGCATTCAACAGAAGTTACCTTGGTGTCCATAGCCAAGAGGCATAAAGTTCAGTTAGTTGAGAGCAATCTCCATGTCAAATCCGAATCCGCCAGGCGATGACAACTGTTCATGATCGTTTCTTTTGTTCACTAATGTGCAAAGTGCATTCATATTCTGTGAGGTCTTGGCTCTGGAGCTCACTCTGTCCAACAGTGGTGGTCTCCGGTTCCCTGGGTCCCAACTCACCTTTTAGCTGTTGTGTGTTTGACCGGATTTCGTGGAAAATCCTGGTACCCAATCATTTTTAATCCTCATCTATGTTTCATGTTTGGTGTGCGACTATAAGGGTGGATTGCCTGACCATATACGTCTGTGCATTGCCAGAAAAAATTCCAACCCTCCTGCGGCCATGTTTAAGTAAAGAAATCCCATTTTTTCTAAACACTGCTTACTGCTGCGAGAAAGACAATTTCCTTTATTCACTGTTCATCATTTCATCACTACTCCATTGGTATTCATACCTATCTGCGCACTTTTTTCTACTTTCCGTGTGATCCTCAGTGGAGGGTTTTAGTTCGTGCACCGATAATTATGTGTTCCAGCATGGATATTCGAAATCTGTCTTTTGTCAGACTTGTATGCAATTGCAATAAACAAAGGGATTACATTATTTCGGTACTGGTTGAGCGTGCGACCTAACCGCTCCAAACAACGTTTGATAGGATTATACTGTTATGATCTTGATAGCCAAGGTCATTCTCGAAATCATCTTGATCCAGACCACCTTGATCTATTATCAGATTCATCATCATCATCATCATCATCATCATCATAGACAGCAATACATCAGTGGTTCACACTGATGCTTAACTGCCACACAACCATGAAGAAGAAGAAACAAACCCTGTTTAGGAAGAGAGAACGTCCTGAGTGTCCGATTTCTCCCTTCCTGTTCAATTTTGTCATGGACGGCATTC